>APFE031070435.1:37818-57604 GCA_000404065.3 Pinus taeda
TCGAGCATAAGTTTAAATAGAAGAAGCGAGACTTTGGATTTGTGAATCCGAAGACTAAAGGGCAAAGCCAAGGCGGGGTGACCCAAGACAACCTGTCGAAGCCGCAAGAAAATAACAACACCACGAAGTCGAAGAAGGACATAGGAAAGTGGTGTGAGTTCCATAAGAGCCCCACTCACAACATAAGTGAGAGTCAGACCAAGCAATCGCTGGTGGTCGGGTTGAAGACTTAAGAATTAGATGCATGTTTCAACCCTGAGTCAGAACCCGAAAAGGGGAATGGCAAAGGGAAGCAGATCATTAATGCGGAGCCTAGCACCATTGTTGCCACCGCCAAGATCCAAAAGAATGTGCCCGAAGATCTAGAGGAGGGGGAGCGTCATTGCCACTCACAAATGTGGGTGAAGGGTTCACCGCTACAATTCATTGTCGACAGTGGCAACCAAAAGAACCTCATTTCAGCAAAGGTCGTGAAGCGGTTGGGCCTACCAACTACACCACACTCGTAGTTGTACAGTATCGAGTGGCTTCACCAAGGACGAGTTCTCCAAGTCTGCTAGTAGTGCCACCTTCCCTACAGCATCAAGCCCTTTACAGATGAGGTATTGTGTGATGTTGCACCTCTTGATGTTTGTGATGTACTATTAGGCAAACCATACTTGTGGAGGCGACATGCTGTGTATGAGTCAAGGCCTCACGTTGTCATTATTTCTTTGGGTAATTCATTATATAGGATACCGAAGGTAGTCCCACCTACCACCACCTCTTTGATCTTTGCTACGAAATGCAATAAGATCATCTCACAGACTAGGAAATTCATTTTCTGTCTGGTTCGCTCCCAAAGTAAGGGGAAGATCATCCCGACATCCATGACTCTCGCGGAAGGTTCCACTACGCAGCAACAACAACATATGGATACAGGCATGAAAGCAAATAGGAACATCTTCTCCTCACCCATAGGGACACCGTTGCACTGTTAGGTCAAGCATTCATTCGATTCGACTCCCAGAGCACCTCTACCCAACGAGCCGATATATCACCGCTCCATTCTGAAAAATGACAAATACAAGAAGTGACATGGTCCTTACACCAGTACCAAGGCTGTGGGTAATAATGCTTTGGAGCACAACACTCCTCCATTCCTTCACTTGCACGCTTTGGAGCACAACGCTGCTCCATTCCTTCACTTGCACCGAGTGTTCAATGTGGAACACCCTCGACCATGCTCCCACCATTACTGGACACATCAGAGATTGCAGAACACCTCACCAGGGAGCAAGTTCAACAGAAGTTTCCTCATCTCATTGAGGAACTCAACGCAATAGGGACCATTGCTTCCTAAGGGGGGAGGAATGATCGAGGTGGATGTTGGTGGCCACCCACCTATCCCATTTGGACCCCCACAACTGTCTCTTTCAATTTTTTAGTTTCCATAATTGTAGCACAATTTATTATTTTTAGCAGTTTTTTTGAGTCCTAAACTTCCAGAGCCATTTTGACGCCCTAAATGACGTTTTTTGGGAAAATCGAGAGCAACATGGGTCGTTGATCGATGTTTCTCTTCCCAAAGTTATAGTCCTCGAATAGATCTTTCTAACGAGCTATTGTACACGTCAAATGGAGATTGGATGCCAAAGTTACAACCTCGAGAAGTTGATGTACTGATTTACCCAAACGAGACCCATAGTTTTGAGTTTCATCTTCTAGGGTTAGGTTTTTGGATGTTTAAGGTTTTCCATTGTTTCTCAATAATAAATAGGCCTTCGAGCCTCGTTGTAACACAGTTCAGAGGCATGTAGCTGCCACATCTCTTCTCAGAGATAAGCTACCATCACCCTAGCTGGTTTATTTCCATTTCTGTTTGTAAGCATATTTCAGTATTTTACATTAATGAAATGAAGTATTATTTCCGTTGCATATCTGTATTTATGGTTATTTCTGTAATTTATTGCATTCCTGCTTAAATCCAAATCATTGAGATATGAGCATGGGGCTAGATTTTGAACTGAAAATTGGGAAATGTGAGTTGTTCTTAGAGTTTTGGGCACAGGGACCAGTGGACTTCGATCTTGAAGCCCTTTGGATCTAAGAACTAGAGAGGTTGATCCTTGATAGGCAGGGAAGAATCGGTCGGTTCAATAATGATTGAGGTGGATTCAGATTCACCACGAAGCAAGGACAACTCGGGATTGACTTCAAATGAGGAAACCAAGTATGCATACACAATCACAATTTGGTAAAATGTACGTAAGATTTGCTTTTTTGCTTGAAAAATAATTAGAGAACATCTCAATTTGTCTTCATTGAATATATATAGTAAAAATAGATACCAAAATAATAATCATGGAGCATAAAATAAATTAAATTAAGCCATACATACCTTCTAATTAGCCCTTGCCTTCACCCACTACACTTGTAAATATGCATCAACTGGGATGTTTGGGTTTGCCTTAATTTCCTAATCCAGCGAGCTCAACAAAAACAAAACCTAAAAAAACACAAAAAAAATCATGAGAATTCTTAACCTTAGACAATAAAATTTTACGATAAATCTTAAAGCATCATCACTAAAAATCTCATGAAACACAAAAATCTCATGAAATGCAGAAGCAACTACATCCTATATAAAAACAAAAAGTATTGGACTATAGATACATGAGGAAGGAGGAGAACAATTGTATTGCATAAGTAACTACATCCTATGTAAAACAAAGATCTTGAACTATAGATACATGAGGAAGGAGGAGAATAATTGTATTTGAAGTGAGCAATCTTACAAGATTTTGGACTAAAAAGGACTCACACTCTACCCTTTGCCCCTCTCACGAGGGGATACTCAACAATGTTCCTTGACCATCCTTTACCTACATTATATTTAGATTTTTAAATATACACGTGGCATAATTAAGTACATTATATTTATATTTAAAAAAATTTACAGATATAAAAGAATAAGAGTTAAATTAAATCAAAGATACCATTGAAATTTTTAGAAGCTAAATTGTTCGGGTTGAATTTCACCTTCCCTTGCCACCACTACACCTGTAAAAAAAAAAAAAAACTAAAAATCTCTTTAAAAATATGAAAGAGGTAAAGAGACTATGAAATATTTTGCACCTATTACCCAAAAATCTCTTTAATATTGTAACATACTAGGAAAATATACTTAAATAATTGTAACATAAATGTTAAAAAAAAACCCTAAATGGGTAAGGAGGATGGAGATTAATGGTTCTTGAAATGAATGCACATCTTCTTTTCCTTGCCCTGCCTTGGCCCTCCCCCACTGCATCGACAAAATATTCATGTGTCGACTTGTTCTGGCTGAACTTCGCCTTCTCTTGCCTCCACTTCACTTGTAGAAACAAATACATGTGAAATCTTTATCATTTGACTTGTTTGGGATGAACTTCACCTTCCCTTGCCTCCATTACACATGCACCTATAAAAATAAATACAAAAATCTCTTTATAAATATTAAAGAGACTACAACCTATTTAAAAAATAAAAATATGAGAGACCAAAAACCCTAGATGAATAAGGAGAAAGGAAATTAGTGGGTTCTAAAATGAGGATCATCACATAATCTCTAAAACAAAAGAGGATGGATTCACCTTCTCTGCCCCTCTCACACATAGATTCAATATAGCCTTCACCTTCTTATTTTAAATTTTAAAACAAAAGATACTATAATTTATATCCAAAAATTAAATTAATTAAATTAATCAACAAAAGAGGATTCACCTTCTTTGGCTCTCTCACACAAAGATTCTATAGAGGGGAAGAGAGGTTCCTTGGGGTGGCTATATCTATTTTTTTACTGGGTTTTCTCCACAACTTCTCATGGAAAATTATGTGTGTATTAGAGTGGTAAGGACACACCCCTTACTCATTTTCAAACACATGCATGCATGTTGTTCTTGTACTAGAAGGGCACACTCATCTAACATTTCTCCCTTTGTTTATACACCAACTCTATAGAACATGTGAGAGTGCATTTCAATAGGGTGAGTTGTGTGCTTGTAACAGATAACAAAGACACAATGATCAACAATTATGTTCATGTATGTAGCAAATCAAGAGGGCACAAATGCTTGTGACAGTGACACATCTATTCCTAATATCATGCGCAACACATGCATTTTATGACTTGGTAGCATCACAAGCCTTCTTCAAGAGGGTTAGGCATCCATTCTTCACCTTCCTTATTTTAAATTTTGAAACAAAATATATTACAATCTATATCCAAAAATAAAATAAATGAAACCAAACACACCTTCCTTAGCCTTCTTTTGTGGCCATTGTATTTGTGAAATCTGCCCATTCTATCTATGAAATCTACAACATCAAGTCTATTTGGGTTGCTTTAACTTCTCCACCATTAAACCAAGAGGAAATAAAACAAAATATATTATGATTTATATCCAAAAATAAAATAAATGAAATCAATCACACATTCCTCAGCGTTCTCCTGTGGCCATTGTATCTATGAAATTTGTTCGTTCTATTTGTGAAATTTATAACAATTGGCAATTTGGGCCGCTTTTAACTTCTCCACCAAGAAGAAATAAAACTGTGAAACAATAGATAACATGAAAGACATGATATTAAATCCATAATTTGCATGGCCATGCAAAAGAAAATTGAAAAAAGATAATAATAATAAGAGAAATAACAACACCAAAAACAATAACAACACAAACAAACAAATAAAAAAACCAAGAAAAAAAACAACAAACACAAAATCAAACTCTTTGCACCCATAGCCAGCCAAGCAACTTATGCTTCGTGTTCATAGTGGACCTTGTACAACGCTCAACCCTACCCTGCACCTATAATCACCCAAGTAGCTTCTGCTTTGCATCCATAGTAGACACTGGACAATACCCAACTCTGCTCTACTCCCATAACTAGACAAACAACTTTTATTCTATGTTTATAGCCTTTTCCTATATAACTACTAAATATGTTTAAAGTTTAATATGGTATATACCTAAAATGGCATTATGACTTGAAAACATTATAACACATCATCGATTTCAAATTCCAATGAGACGAACCTATTCACTACAAACCACATAAATTTATTCCCTCAAAATTTTAAAAATTATATTTAGTAAAAACAAAAATTAAATTTAGTAAAAACAAATGGTGAAAAATTAGATAATTGAAAAATATTTTGAATATTTTTTAAATTAGATGTTCGTCGTTCACAATAACTTCCAACATATCTATAACCATTTTAAAAGATGTAAAAATCAAAGTAACCTTGCCCCAATGAAATTACAATTATTGTTCTTTATATAATATAAAATACGGAGACCGTATGTATAGTTACAATACTATCATTTCATTCATTCATATCCATACACGAAGTATATAATGTGTATGAGCATATTTAGTATGTTTTTTTGCTTCAGTTTATAAGTGCTCCATAGTGGCATATGGTGTCATTTTCTTTACAATTTGGGCTTGTAATTTCTATGGGATATAAAGGTTTCTACTGCCATTTAGGCTTGAAAGGTAGCATCATATTCAAAAATGTGGGTGTGAGCTCATCTTTGCTTAATGTGATCGAATAATTGGGTTTTACTTTTGTTTTTAATGTTGTTAGTTATGATCTAAAATGATTGTTTTTATTTTGGTGTTTGGGTTTTACTTTTGTTTTTAATGTTGTTAGTTATGATCTAAAATGATTGTTTTTTATTTTGGTGTTTGGTGGATTAGATGGATTTTTTTTAAGTATAAATGGTAATTTTTATTATTTAATTTAATTTAAGTTGAAAAAAAAATTATTGACATTTTTATAGAATTGTAAGTTTTAACAGTCAGTGAAATCAGATTTTTGAATTGGAGATGAAAGATGGCTTTATTGTTCTACCTCCTTACATGCTTTGACACTGGAGGCATGCTCTCAAGGTCCTTTTGGGTAGTTTCGGGTTGGTTCTTATCATATTCGGGTTGAAACTGACCACCACATCACCAGAGGGATTATAATCCACCAATTCTGCTATCTTAATGAGATCGAGACAAAGGAAGACTTCAATTTTAGGTGCCCCATCTTTTAAGATATTAGAGGACGGTTTCATTGCCTTTTCAGGGAGTACTATAAAAACTCTCTATCTAGGTTCTTTTGTTTCCTAAACTAGAGATACTTGGCTTTGTACATGAGGGAAGCCCTTGGTTTTAGATCTCATTTAGTCTGTAAGTTTTCACAGTCACCAAAACCAAATTTTTGAACTGCACGATAAAATTAGATAGATTTTGTGTTATCAAGATTTCAATTGAAATCTAATACAAAAAAGTTTTTGGCAATGACATTTGCATATTGTAACCATCATAAACTACATTTGTATATGTTGGGGAGACTATAAACGACATTTATATATGTTGAGGAGACTATATCTTATATAATATGGTATAGAGGATATATTTGGGCATATATTTGGTTAAATATTATGTTGTTTTTTGTGATTGATTTTGATGATTAATGTAGCTTCAAGAACGATGAATTATGAGTATGCGATTATTGAAGAAAATTTAATTTCACAAAAAAATATATAATGATTATACGTTATTGGGATAACAAATGAAATACATTTGGAAACATTATTCCATAGCTTATTTTGATGTAATATTATATAGTTATGTTGCATTTTATTTTTTGCATACTTTTAATTCTTTTTTATATCGTAATATGTAATATGATTTTTTTGGTATTATAACCCAATGATTTTATTAAGACTTTGCATCTTTATGCAAACTCTTCCAAGTCTTAAGTGGTTTTGAGCGGAGTTTGAAGCAAGTTTAGGAAGCCTCTTATATTTCACATTGATCATCTTGTGTTTGTACATCGGACCTAGTCAATGGGTTCTACTAGGAGAATATGACAAAGCATATTGATTTTAATTTTAAAATGGTAAGTTGTAAGATGCATGTGAGTTTATTTAATCTATCTCCATGATTCTTTAGAAATGCATAGTCTCAAACTTCACATCCATATAAGATAACAAGAGCGATAAAAGTTTTAAAGAGAAGTTTGTTTTTTGTTTTTGTTTTTTGTTTTTTGTTTTTCCATAACTAAAAGTGTGTTAATTTACAATTATTTCCAAGACCAAAATATGGTTTCCATCATCCATAAATGCTCATCTCAATGCTAAGTTCTAGATAAACTTGCGATGAAGCTTTATTATGAGATATTTATATGAAGTAACCTCCTCTATGGTGATATACAAAATTAATATAAGTGATTATCAAAACCATTTTTTTTAGTGTTAATGACGATACCCATGCTAGAAAAGAAATCCTTTAGAATTCTTAGTTGCTTGTGGACATTAGATGGACACCTCATGATAAAAATAATATAGCCCATTCTACTTAAAATAGTTCTAACAAAACTTGCTTCTTCTAAACAAACTTCTAATTTGTGAATATAAATGACAAAAATGATAAGGAACAACTTTTTTTAACTCTTATATTACAATTAATTTATTTCAACCAACCACCAACATTCTCCAATTTAATATTAACAATAATTAACATTAATATAACACATTAATTGGAGTATTTAAGTACATTGAGTTTTATATAGTCGATTCTTAGATCAATTCTTTGAATCAAATATCTTTAATACATTCTTCACTTAATATCCATGTTAATTTTAAAGATTTTTATATTTCAAAATTTTTCAAAATAAATAAAAAAAATATTATACAAAGTCTCCTATTAAAATAAATAGAAAATATTTATAACCAATTTCCCTAATTAAAATGAATTAAAAGTTTTTTAAAAAAGTTAACATTAAATTTAAATTTCAAAATTTCCTCTTTAAAATGAATAAAAAAATATTATATAACAAAATTCCTTATTTAAAATGAACTAAAAATGTCTTATAAATGAAATTATTATTATAAATAATTAAAATTACAATATAATTTCTTTAATTTTTTTGTTAAACTAACTTAGATCCATTTTAACTAGAGAGATCAAATCTCTTTTCACTCTAAAAAGTTTGCACCTCAAGAAATTTGATCTCTCTTAACACTTGATAGATAAACGTTGTCAATGGTAAATTGATTATTTTAACTCAATTTTATTTTAATTATTAATTTATTTTTTCTCAATGTAGGCTGCTCTGATGCATGATTTATAAAAATACTTTTAGGTTGTGGTTCATTTATTTCTTCATTTCATTTTATTTTTATTTTTACTTTTACGTAATTTGACCAACTCAAAATGTTTACTTTACATAATAGGATAGGACATTACAACATCTCTTCCATACTGAGTTTATTTTTTAGTTTCATTTTATTTTTATTTTTACTTTTAGGTAATTTGACCAACTCAAAATGTTTACTTTACATAATAGGAAACGACATTACAACATCTCTTCCATAGTCAACTAGAGAGCCCAAAATTTATTTCTCTCTCTTTTTATTTCACTTTGAAAATAATTTATAAGAATAATTACATTCACAAGCCTATTTGTTTTGAAATAGAGCTTACAAATTTTAATATTAGGTGGATGCTCTCCAAAGCAATGTGTTAGAAATGTTGTAAAGTAATGTAATGTAATGTCTTGTAAACATTTTTACTTATTCAAAATAAAATAAAAATAATCATACATTGAACATTTTTACACGATCAAAACAAAATAAAAATAACCATACATTAAATAAAAATAACTTTAAACTAAAATAATAAGGTAAACTTGATTTGGTGGTTTTTGAGCTCGAGGTCTATGAGAACCCATGGTATTTCTGTAGAATATAGTTTATTTAAAGGAAAAAACTAAACCAACTTAGATCTACCAAGTCCAAAAGGATGAGATGAAAAGAGATTTGATCCCTCTCGACCCTTGGTAGATCTAGAGTTAAGATGAATCTAGGAAGAATTATTAACAGTTATATATAACCCCACTCCCCCCCACACACATATAATATTTCTTCTTACATAAGAATACCACTAGCAAACCATGGATTGTAAAAACCTCAACTAAAAATTGCTAACGGTAAGACTATTTTACCTCATTAAATTAATTAATTAAAAAATAATATCCCAGGCATGTTAGGGTTTTTTTGGGCATGTGATATTGACAAGTCATGGTATTGGCTTATGATATTGTAAAAAAACCTATATACATATTAAAAATTTCTATAGTAAAGTGGGAATAAATATTCATGGTTAAGAATCTTGTTTTATATTTTTTTAAATATACATACATTTAACTTATATGTTATTATTTTTTATAATAATTATGGTAAAGCGCTTGATAAATCTCCATGATTAGAGAAATCTATTTCATATATATTATATATATATATTAATTTTAGTGAGTTTTTATGATATTTTTGAATCTTATTTATTATGATTAATGTCTATAAAGATGTATAATGAAATAAGTAATATGATACTAGCCCCAAGGGATAGCTCACTTGGTTGAGTTCCTGTTGTTAAGTACCTTGCCTATCGAGAGGTCACGAGGCCAAATCTCCTCGATGCCCTTGGGGTTAGGCCTTGCTAGTTTGGTCGGTGGGTAGATCCCTTCGGGTTGATCTACTTGAATTTTCCTGTGGATGTAGCGGCCACTTAGTGTCTGTTAACCACGTTTAAAAAAAATGATGCTTATTATGATTAATGGCTATAAACACTTATCAATTCCCCCCATAAGGAAAAATCTTAATTTCTATTAATAGAAAATAAAAATGACATGTTGTAGATGCCCGTAGGCATATCGGATATGTGTAGGATTCATACAAAAGATGCCTGATGGCATATCAAAAACTAGAGTCCAAAATTTTTACATAACCCTTCTTAGAAAGTTGGAAACAACTTGACGGACTAAACTGTCATTACATTCGAATACATCAAAAAGCCTCTGTAGGAGATGTAACATATGATAGAACAACTGCATATTTCGAAAACCGTGCAAAAGGCATAACATCTGTAACATAAGCAAAAACAAAGTATAATCCCGATCCATATGACCTTCAGAAACTGTAGAGAAAAAAAAACTCAAACTTGCCCGATGTCAGTTGGACGACCATCTATAAAGGGGAGATGATAGTGCTCAAAATGGTTACCATTCACCTACTAAAAAATCTACCATGAACCCTAAGCCCACTGTGAGCTTTACTTGGATAGTGCATCGACAATGGAATTTCGCTCTGTGTAAATATGATGACATGAGATATTATTAAAATTCCGCTCAATCAAAAGAACTTCACCAAGAATAGGTCGGAGTGTATGCAAGTGACAAAAAAATGAGCCACTAAACTGATTGATGGCAACATGAGAATCACCAGAAACTTGAAGCTATCGACACCCTTTTTCAAAAACAAAAAGGAGGAGAAGTTTTAAACTTAAAAGCTCAAAATAATTGTTTAAACAACTCAGACATATAAAGGATTGCTCCACCCCCACACAAACCATTCCTTAGAGAAGAACTATTCAAATAGGCCCACGGTCTTAACTTATCGATCAATTCCTCCCTGATAATATGGGTCCTTGTCGTGTCTACCTCATCTGGAATTAACTCGTAAATAAGAACCACTTGACCAACAATACATGTCTACCTCCTTTGGAATTAACTCGTAAATAACAACCACTTTGACCAACAATATGATTCAAATAGAGAGCCTTTTCTTGAAAGATGAGATTATTTCTCCAAATCCATATACTCGAATTGATCAAAGGAGGTAGGTTCCACAATTTTGGCTTTGAAACTGATTGCCACTAGGAAGACTATGCATCAAAAAAAAATGTGCCTTGCCAATACTGTTAATCCCAACAGCAACATCCATCGATTGCCAAATTTGATTAAAAGTAGGGCAAATTAGAAACAAATGATCTACTGTTTGACACCAACTAGGACCAACAAAATTACGCTTTTTGACAATTTCTTATCTAACAACTTTATTTTTCAATAAACACCATAAAAAAACAAGCCTCTATAAAACACCTCAATTTCCATAAAAACTTCCACCACTAAACTGAATCGAACCCTTAACCACCATTTTAATTTATGATGAAATAAATATTTTTATGCTTATTATTAATGCCAACATTTTAAATTTACAAAACTAGAGTATCATAAACTAAACAATGAATTAAACCACCAAAACCCCATATAAACCCTGAACACTACGACAATGGTGTTAATCCGATAGGGTTTGATTCCCACTTAAGTCCTGTGTTTGAACTCACCACATACATGTGCGTATAAGCGGTAAACCCCCAAAAATAACAAACACAGATGTCAAGAATCAGATGCCATTCGAGGCATTCCGGTTCTAACATTACTATAACTTCCGTGGAGAAATTATGCTGACGCGAATTTTTTAAAAGGTTGCAAGTTTGATATGAATGTTGCTTCTGTCGGTGTTGCAATTTTGAACTTGAACCTTGTTAACCGTAAAGAACAGCCATCGTCGCAGCGTAAATACTTTTGAATACGATGTGCGTATGAGGAGACTAGGCTTACAGCAGCTGGCAAATATTGTCGCAGCGTAGATACTTTTGAATACGATGTGCGTATGAGCGTACTAGGCTTTCAGCAGCGGGCAAGACATAGAAACAATTAGCAGTTTGCGAAACTGGTTCATAGAGGTCGTAGCTTTTTGACGATGGCGAAGAAGATGGTCCACAAAGACAGCAAACATTCTCACAAAAAAAGGTCCGCTAAGGCTACGGGTCCATTCTCTAAAATAAAAAAATTCAAGAAAAACAAGCCTCAGAGACTTCAAAATGGAGAAGAAGAAGAAGCAACGCCATCCACTCAGCATAAGTTGTTCAAAGACAAAGATAAAACAAGACTGACTGTAAAAGCTGGTCACAAACCTGCAAAACAACAGGTTGCTGCTGCTGCTGACAAGGGCAATGTGGAATTAGGCAGTTCCAGAGAGCAGTTAGATTGGTTTATCAGTGCTTTCCAAGCTGCCACTGGAACACAACTTTCGTCTCTAGAGTTGCAAGAGATCCCAGGTAGCTTACAAAGCTTGCTAAATAAACTGTAGGAAGTTTTTATTTATTTACTCAAATAAATTAGCAATCTCAATAGTTTCTCCCCTTCTGACTGCACCCCATAGACTGGACTTCCTTCTGTTTAGGTGCCATGCCTGAGGCGTTTGTATTCCGTCAACATTGCATTTATATCTTCCTTCATGTTAGTGTCACGTCTAAGGTATTTTTTATCCCTTTGAAACTCATGTCATGCACCTTGGCCTTATCCCTTTGGAATTCATGCGCGGTAAACCATACAAAAATGGAACCTTAAACAGCTTAATAATTCGTCAACCTCACCAGCCACCCAACAAGAAGTTTGCAATGTTATGTAGTTTAAATGCATTTTGGCACATGAGTTACAACCTCACCAGCGACCCAACAAGAAGTTTGCAATGTTATGTAGTTTAAATGCATTTTGGCACATGAGTTGCAACGTTGTTGCAGGTGCCATGACTGAAGGGTTTTCATTCCACTACCCTAGATTCATCTTAACCCTAGTCTCTATTCATCTCAACCCTATATCTATATCTATAAAGGGTAAAGGGTTAAGTGGGATTTTTTGTTGTTGGTATTTTTAACTTCTAATTTTTTATCTATTCAAATGAAATAAATTCTTGAAGATTTATTTTCTTGGTATTGGTAAGCTATGTTACCAGAAACGGGACGGTAGCAAGGGTTTCTGGAAAAATAACGCACAAGAAACGGAACGGGACGGAAAACGCCGTTTTCTACGTCCGTTCTGGTCTTCATGGTCAGCACTCAAAATTTAATTTTCATTACCTGTTTGGGAGGTGGTTTGGGGTGTGTACCTTCAACAATGCACATTGAAGAATGTATAACGACGATTTGAGCGATTACACTAATATTCCCAGACAGGGAATCTATAGTTTGATTGAAAGCACATAGTTTCATTGCACATGTCGCTTCAATTGCCAATTTGGACCCAAGCTTATTTACAATCGGGATTTGTGGCATTTCCCATGTATTTTCCATTATCTCCTATTTTTCCGATAAAGCTATAGTTTTTATAACTAAAATAGCATAAATCAAGCCAAACTCTACACCCAACATCAATCCCACAGAGATTTTTAATGTTAGAAGTTACTAATTTGGAGCAGGCTATAATCCACTGTTATATCTCCCTGCATTGTAGGAGGTCATAAGAGTCCACTGTTGTATCTCCCTAGCATTGGAGCAGGGTCATATATTCGGCCCGGCGTCTGGCCATACACACTAATCCATTATGGGTAAATCATAAATGGGATGATTACATTTTTCAGCTATGTAAATGAATGTTTTGTTATGTAAATGAATGCTTTGTTTTATGTTTTCTTTATATTTTCTTATTTTTTCTCTCTCCTCGTTTCTTGAATGCGAAACCTCTGAATTCCGTTTTTCGTCTTGTTCTCATTTCTCGTTTCGTTTCCCGTTTCCCGTTTCTGGTAACATAGTTGGTAAGACTTCAACTTTTTCATTGCAACTTTTTATAACTTGTATTATTTTTCATTGCAACTTTTTATAACTTGTATTATGATTATTTTTAATTGAATAGAGTTTATTTTATTATTATTTTTTAATACAATGTTATCTAATGCCCTAACTTAATGTGACAACATCTCCCATGCTCCCCATACTTGACAACATCTCCCCATGCTCCCCATACTGGGCTATAGGCTGTAGAGTACCTCTTAGTGCAATCAAAATTGCTCAAGGTGCAACCCAGGACTTACCAAACTCATGCCATTTAGTGTGGTAAGCCACAAAAATTGAACCCTGGTTGACAGCTCAATACTCCACCAAGCTCACCAACACCCAAGTTGCAATATGTATTTTGGCACAGGAGTTGTTGCAGAGTCATGTTGTGGAAAGATGTCTTATAATGTTGTAATTAATGGTTCTACCTATATTGTTGGAAATTTGACCAGGGGACTCGTTACTTGTTCAGTTTCATTCGAGTTCTTCAGCCCATTCAATCTGGACACTATATGAGTGCATTACAAATGAATTCTATATTCATGATTTTCGTTGGGAAGGGGGAAGAATGAGGGCAAGTTCACGTTTCTTATACCCATCGATCCCTAGTTTTTGTTCTCTTCCCGTTTCCTGTTTCTGGTAACATAGAACTCTACCAATCTTAACTATTGCCTACACCCCATGTAGGAAGTTTCCTTGATCCATCTGGGATGTTCACTGTTCGTGTGTTCTAATAAGGCTCAGTGATAGATTGACACAGTCGGCAACTGTTTATATGTTTTGCGTCTACTTTTGCATTCTAGATTGGGTCCATCAAATTAAAAAACGTGCATGCATGCCATGACTGGTTATAAAAAAGTGGCACATATGACAACATTGGTATTTTTCCCTAAAAGCAGTTCCATAGAAGCATATGACTGATTCCATTTGTACTTTGGAGAGACTGCATGGTTTAATCATAATGTAGCTGTCTTTTGTTATAATAAAGGTACTTTACCATATTGCTATCAGACTTCAATGACCATGGCTGAAGATATTGAACATAGGAAACACGGCATAACTGAATGCACCAGTTATATTTTTCCTTTCAGAAGATGGCATTAGTACCGCAAGTCTGGTTATGATTATGTGTCCTTGCTAAAAGAGTACAGAAAAACAAGAATTCTATTGACTAGAATCTTGACAGGATAAACCTGAAAAATGTAAAAAGCAAAAAAAACAATAAAAAGAGAATACCTTAAAGAACAAGACCTAGATCCGAAGCCACTCTGGTTAGTGGGTGAACCCTCCAATATGCTGAGTAAGTATCCAACTCCAAGTATCCTTAGATGTTAGTGTCACGTCTAAGGGTTTTTTTATTCCATCAATGTCGCCCAAGTTGCAACTCAGGATTTGCACTTTGGCTTTATCCCTTTGAAACTCATGTCATGCACCTTGGCCTTATCCCTTTGAAACTCATGCCATTTAGGTGGTAGACCATGACAGAAATGGAACCTTCTTAAACAGCTTAATAATTCATCAACCTCACCAGCGACCCAACAAGAAAATGCATTTTGGCACAGGAGTTGTTGGAGTTGTTGCAGATGCCATGTCTGACGGTTTTATATTCCACTAGCCTAGATTCATCTTAAACCTATATCTGTCAAGGGTGGAGTGGGATCTCTTTTTAGGAATTTTTAACTTTATTTTTATTTTTATTTAATCTGCTTAACAGAAATAAATTCTTGAAGATATTTCTTAGTAATGGTAAGACTTACCTTCTCATTGTTCTTTTTTGTGTGATTTGTATTATTATTATTTATTTATTTTTTTTTTTTAAGTAGACTTTATTTTTTATTATTTTTTAATATACCGTTATCTAACATGCTAACCTAATGTGACAACATCTCCCCCCTTCTCATTGTTCTTTTTTGTGTGATTTGTATTATTATTATTTTTTAACTGAGTAGACTTTATTTTTTAATGTAATGTTATCTAACCTGCTAACCTAATGTGAAAACATCTCCTTGAACAAACTCATGCCATTTAAGTGTGGTAGCCTGGTAGGCCACAAAAGTTTAACCCTTGTTGATAGCTTAATACTCTGCCAAACTCAACAACAAGCCAACACCCAATTTGCAATTCTGCTATATATTATAAATGTATTTTGGCACAGGAGTTGTTGCAGAGTCACGCTGTAATTCCCCTTAGGGAAAAAATACTTTTGGGGCTTGAAATGACAAGATTCATATTCTAAATAGTATCACAATGTTCTTTCAATTTTGCAACCACAAACAATATTGAATGCAATAAGACAGTGTAACCATTATTCAACATTCACATGAAACTAATCCAGCAATACATAAGGAGTTTAAGTTCACAGTCTCCCCAATTTCACACTACAGTGTAAATTCACAACATGTGCTATTACATTAGCTAACCCTACTGTCCTAAAATTTCTGGGTCTGACCTTCAACCAGTCTTTGATACCTCTTCGCTGCCAACAGCCAGACTTCGTAGGGCACAATTCGTTGCCACAGAACTCCTTGGAGAGGGTTATAGAATGATGCCGCTGTTCTTGAATCAGCCTGAATCTGCCCCAACTGACCCTCACTGCACAGACCGGGCCTCAAGAGATTACACGACTGTGCTTGCCACAAGGAGATGTTCTTCAGGAACCCTACGCTGCCTCAGGAATTGCCATTAAGATGGGCCACAGACTCAGGGAGAAGGTATCAGGAGTATTTTATTGCGAATTAGTTCCTTAGACCCACAAGAAACACCTCTGCTGCCTCAGATAGGGTTCACTGCCCTGTTGGTGTAAACTCGCCTTCAAGTTAGTCACAGACTCAGAGAGGGCCTCCCCTGCTGCTATGATTTATCCTCCCTTAAACAACTTCGGTACCACAGAAATCTCCTTCAAGCTTGCCACATGCCTCAGATAATGATGTATTCTTCCTTGCTGCCACAGAACAGGCCCATGCTGTTACTGGTTTAGTTCTATTTGCTGCCCAGAAATCTTTGTCAAGTTGGCCGCATGCCTTAGATAAGGATGTATGCTTCATCGCTGCCCTAGAACAGGCCCACACTTTTACAGATTTAGTGTTATTCGCTGCCCAGACAACCACAGAACCTTGCTGTCACAGATTTGCTTCCTTAGAACCCTTGATTACGACAAACAGATGGATTATGCCTCAGAAATTATGTTAACAGAGTGGAGAGAAGGGATTGTCTAGGGTGGAATCTTTCACCACCGAAACCAATCAGGGAAAAGGTGCCTTAAAACCCTCCAAGAGCCGCAGCTCACAAATAAAAATGATTCACAATCCATGATGAGAAAAATGCTTCTTCACTCTCCTTTTTATAGATTCCCTTTGGGGTCTTTCCTCCTAATTTTAATTTGGGGGCTAACAAGTTTTCCTCCATTTTGCCCCAAATTTGGCTTTTTCCACAAGTTTTCCTCCAATTACCCTAATTTACCCAATGTTACCTCAGTAACATTGAATAATGAGTTTCCCCTTTTACAAATGACTATAGCCTATGGGGTTGGATAGGCTACTTTGTCCTCCCTTGGGAAATTTAATTAGAAGAGGACATTACAGTCCCCTCGTCTTGACATTGCTTGCCCTCAAGCAATTGCAAATATGGGTGTTGCAAAATTTGTTCTTCTTCCCATGTGGTATTCTCTTCAGGCAAGTCCTTCCACCTAATGAGATATTCTGAGATCATTTTGCCCCTTATTCTTCTCTCTCGAATTGCCATGATTGCCTCCAGAATGGATTGTAGCTGCCATTCCTCGTCCAAAGGGGGTAGCTCAGCGGAAGTAGTAACCTACTGGTCGACGACCTTCTTAAGGAATGATACATGGAAAACAATGTGAATTTTGCTTCCTTATGGCAGCTCCAACTCATATGCTATTGGACATTGGGTTCAACGCTCCCCGAGTGTTTCATGACATGGACTGATCACTTCTTGTGGATCCTTATCTCTGGCGATGTGACCGTTGACTAACACTTGCGGGTTTTGGTCTAATGGCAATCGTAATTTCCAACAATTGGTATTAGATCAGGTTCCTTGTGTATTAGACTAATAGTTGGAAGGTAGACCTGGTTAAATCATGGATTATCAAAGTGTACCTGTGCTAAGTACTGCAAACTTTCATGAATGGAGAGAGAAAGTGAAATCTGAACTGATAGCTTGTGGACCTGATGTCTAGAAGTTAGTATGCGAAGGATATAGTAAAGATTCGCCCTCTATGCAAGAACAACAGTGGAATGCTCAGTGAAAATGTGCAATTTCTAACAATCTTCGCAATATGGATCTTGAGACGGTTATATATCTCAAATCTGCAAAATAATTCTGGGATAGGTTGCAGGTTTGCAACTCATGCATGAAGTAGATACTAGTAGCAACAATATAGAAAAGGAGAAGAAAAAGAGCAAGAAGAAAAGGCCTCTTAGAAGGAAAGTGTTTAGTCTAATGAGACCTGTTTAGCTAGTGTGAATGTACTTGATTATCATGAGGAGAAGACAGATGAAAACCAAGCTAAGCTTGACTCAACATTGTTTGAGATAGAAAGACTTGAAATTGAAAACAAAGATCAAAAGAAACTGTTGCAAATATGTGATGAAAGAGAGCATGAGTACAAGGAATAAATTATTAGCTTGACACAGTTAGAAGAAGCTAAAAGAATAGAAGAGGTGATGAACAGTCGGCTAAAGGAGAGAGAGGAACAGTGTGAAAGATTAGAGGCTGAGATTGTCTCAGCTAGAAGTGAGCTAGATAAAAAGAACAAACAACATGAAAGGTTGGAAGAAAACAATAGTAGCTCAAAGGCAAACACAAAAGATGATAATGTGGCTCTAAAAAGGCCTATAGAAGAAGGTAACAACAACATGATTAGTAAGGAAACAAACAAAAACAAGCAGCAAAACTAGAAGCAGAAGAATGAAACAAAGAGAGTCTACTTTGCAAGATGCAATGTACTCGTAGAGGTGAGCTTAGAAAGCTTGCCAGATTTCAAAGGAGGAAATTTGCTTCATGCTTCCATTGCCATAAACCTGGACATGTAGCAGTGGAATGTAAGAGTAATCAAATCAAGACTAATCAACAAAAGGTGCAGCAGACAAGAAGGTATCCTCAAGCAAACAATTGAAGAAGGTTCCTTACAAGGATATCATCAAAAATCGGGTGCACAAATACTTTTTATGGCTATTGTTATTTGTGCAATGAATTTGGACATAAGGCGATTGATTGCAAACTGTATGCAAATAAGAATATGAGCACAAGAAAACATAAGTATATCCCTTCATTTCTTGGCCATACAAGATGCTATTTAAGTAGCAATCTTGGCCACATGGCCAAACATTGCAAGCTGCCTTGTATCTTAAAGAAATATAGATAGAAGGAAAAAGTCACTCAGAGTAGATCAAACATTGAGTCAGAAGAAAATGCATACAACAAAAGGCAAACCACTAAAGTCTGGAAAAAGAAGAACAGACAACCAGTTACTTGTTAAAATTGGCAACCAGGGCAAAACTTCATGTGGGTCATCTTATTCATGGCTGATAATATTTTTATTAAATTCCTCTCGTCGAGAGGTGTAGGATTGATTGAAAAGATCATCGGATTCCGATAAGTATTCATGGAGATATGAATTTATTTTGATTATGGAATTATTATCAAGCCGACCTACAACTCATGTAGGCTCAGAAGCCAACAGTCACATCTATTCAAACACCAATGTTGTGTATAAATATAAGAGGACTTTTCTTCATTTGGACTCACTCATCTCATCACATCTCTCTCTCTCTATTGTGCAGATATGAGTCTCTTCTCTACTGCACTGAAATGGGTCTCTCTCTCACACATGTGAAGCCGGAAGCTGCTGAATTTGAAGCTGCAACTGCAGAAGTAAAGATTAACTTGCGTGGCCTAGAAGATCTCCTCTTTGGAACTGCGCTGTAGGTTCATCTGAACCTCCTCTGAAAACCGCAACTTCTGGTGGTGGAATGAAGTCAATCTGATGAACAGTTTGCAAGATATCGACTGCCTTAGTTTGAAGCCGGAAGCTGCTGAATTTGAAGTTGCAACTGCAGAAGTAAAGATTGACTTGCGTGGCCTAGAAGATCTCCTCTTTGGAACTGCGCTGTAGGTTCATCTGAACCTCCTCTGGAAGCCGAAACTTTTGGTGGAGGAATGAAGTCAATCCGATGGTTGGTTTGTGAGATATCGTCTGCCCTAGTTTGATAATGAAGCCGCTAATGTTGATGCTGCTGATCTAGGGTTTGCTACTGCTGATATGAATCAGATTTATTGTACTATTTCTCTC
>APFE031070435.1:63635-131465 GCA_000404065.3 Pinus taeda
AAGATAAAAGAAGATTTGATCAAAGGGTTTCCCCACACATTGTGGGGTTTGCCCCTGGCTAGCCGCCACATCTTGTGTTTCTTGCTTGGCTTGTTTTCTGTCGATCTTTTAATGTTCTATCTGCACTTTACTTTATATATATGTGATTGCTAATCTATGGAATATAATAAGAAAAAGAAGTAAACTGTTATAAGCATAGAACATACCATAACTTAACATTACTTCAATGAAGAATTGAAGTAAGCTTGGCCTCAGGTGAGATGCTCAAGAAAGCAGAGAAGAATTCAACCATCATGAAGTTAGAGCAACAGTCATGAAATGTGAAGTCTCTCAAGGGGTGAGCAACCCCTAAAATGTCTTGGAAGAGATAACAGATATAGTGAGACCAAACTTGCACATGAAGAAGTTGAATCCATGTTGTGTGCGATACAAGTTTTGTGCCCTTGTTGCAACATATGTGATGACAATCCCAAGCTTATGGTGGAGAAGAAGTATGAGATTGGGGACGTTATTAGGCGAGGAATGATGGGAGTAGTGCACAAGTGCATTCACAGGAGAATCCGAGAAGAATTCGCTTATAAAAGGATGGCCATTACCAAGAATGCATAAAATGAGATTAATATGCTCAAAAACCACTTATTTGGCGGAGACTCAGGAATCTTGAGTATAAAAGCCTACTACTTTCGGGAGAAAGACAGATGTCAAAGAATATCTACATTATTTTAGAGTTTTGTGATGGAGGAGATCTCCAACATTTTCTCGACAAGCATGGCCATGGTATTCTATCTCAGAGACACCACCAGAATTATCCACTCTCTTGTCCAATCCCTTAAATTCTGCCAATGGCAGAAAATCATTCACAGAAGTATTTTTATAGCAAACACTGTAAATTCTTCTTCATGGGTTGTTAAACTTGAAATTTTGATGTGGCCATTTGGAAAGGTAATTGAACTATGGTTATGGATAACGTGAGGACATTGGGATATTCTACTCCAGAGATGCTGTGCTGAAATGAGTATTCGTACGAGGTTGATATTTGGAGCGTGGGAGTTGCGTTGTATGTTCTATGTGGGAAGAAACCTTTTGATGCGAAGAATGAGGACGCTAAGAACATTTATGAGAAAATGCAAAATACAGAGCCAAATTTATGTAGCGGTGCATGGATCTCCATATATGATTCTGTGAAGGAACTCGTTGTTGGCATGTTGTAGAAGGACCTCAAGCAACAAAGTGCAAGGAATTCGGTTGACATAACTGAAACCGAGAACAAGCAGCCAAAGAAGTTCTAAGTGTTTAGGGGGGTTTGCAGTTGGGAAAACCGTTGAGTGAACCAAAGGGCCTATTGTCACCTGAAGTGTACACCTAAGGTGCAATGCTCAGAGTAGGGGTTGCCACTCTGATCCCTACTCACTTTGTTTAAGCTATCTCCTAAGGAGGCTAAGGGGGGTAGTCCCTAAAGGTGAAAATGGACGAGGAACTCGTTGAGGATCAACAATTATAGGAGATACAGATGAATATATTAGCAACTTGATTTAAGATTATTTGGCAAGTAAGATTATTGAGCATAATCCAATAGATTAGATTAGATCTTTGAGATGTGTTAGTGAAAGACCAGTGCCTTAAATGTTCGAATTGGATTAAACACTTGCACAACAATGATAAATATATCAAGTTACCAGATAGACTAATGCTGCAAAGATGAATTAGCACCAAAGACAAAAGAGATGAACAAATGCAAGGATAATAAATTATATCAATGTAAAACTTGCAACAATGCTTTCAATCTCAATTGCTAATGATCAAGATGAAATGCAAGGCTATCTAGGTGAGACGCAGAATCTTGGTCAATTTTATTAAGATGCCTACTCTAAGTGAAAACCTTCTCCTCCAACTCTTTTGAAGCAAGTCCCACCCAAGGTTGTAGAAAGAAGGTTCGAAGAAGGAGGCTATGGCCTCATTAACTCTACCTCCTCTTGCTTCTAATGACCCAAGTGCCTCTGTTCCTACAAGGGGTTGCCAACAAGAGAACTGCAAGGTCACTTGTTTTAACCTTCGAACAAGGGTCAAGCGTCTCAAGTTAGATGAAGAAGGTGGCCTTGAATTTCTATTCAACCAAGCTTAGGGTTGGAGGTAAATTTTAACCATGCAAGTCTAATCTAGAATGAGGATGCAAAATGATGATTTGTTTAAAACTATGAAAGGTGCTTCAATGTATAAAACCACTTGTAACCGTGATTATCAAGTGTTGCTTATTAACAGAAGATTTCAAGATGCCAATAATGATTAGAGAGACATTTTCCTAACCCTTGCAACTTGGCCAATTACTACCTGGGAGATTCCTTATAGTAATATTTAATTATTATGTAGATCTTACTAAATAAAAGACAACTAGGATTTTTTTGTTTGTTTGTTTGCTTCTTTATGTGAGTCCTGAGATGACTGCACAACTAACCTGTAGTTTGAGTAACTACGATCCAGGAGCATCTAAGCCGCCAAAATCACCCGGGGATCGCACATGGCTTGGGCCACACCAACCCTTAGCATGGTTGGATTTTTGCCCACAGAGTTTGAAATTGGTGACCTTTACAATACGGAGTGCCTTAACAGAACACCTTGTCACTGTCTATTCTACGCGCTGTGGGCAAAAGACAACTAGGATTTTAACATAAACAACGGAAGCAAATTAAATCACACCAATTTCAATCACATGAACACAAGATTTCCACCCTTCAAATCAATTCTTCATTCAAATAACTTCAGAACTTACAAGGGCTCCTTTCCTGGGAAAATGGCCCACTGAAAATATGCAAATACAACAATAAACTTGGATTTTGACCCAGATGATCAACCCTTGCTCTGTCCTTCGATCTGCTTGCTGATTTGGATCCTTTCGTTGCTGCCCCTTGGACTCTTCCTCAAACCCTGCACACTTTAATGGAAGTTCTTTTCCACCCAATCACTGAAATCTCACTCTCACTGTGTCTTGTGCTCAAGATGTGTCGTTATTGATTGGATCCACAACACTAATCTCCAAAGTGATTGACAGTTGAGATTAGATCTGAACATCACCTGAGATTAACAGTTGAGATTAATCTAATTCACTAATGCAAATAACCTTTGCATTTCATTAGATTATCTCACTTTATCTTTTAAATGTCAATTATTTAAATAATTGAAGTAATTGCTAAGGTTAAGGGTCAATTAGGTGACTTCCACTTGCCTGGACACTTAGGCCCGTGCAGAAGTACCTGCCTGTGCTACTAATATCAACACTCCCATAGTGATTTGAGTAGATGAGTTTGAACTCTCATTCTCTTAACTGTTGTGTTTGAGAATCTGTATTTAAGGGACAATGAAACCAATCCATATCACAAATGTTTAAATAGTTTAATTACAGAAGGTTGATGGCTGGCATAAAATTTTATCCAATAGTCAATAAAGCAGTAATTTCAGTTTAGTAAAACTAGACGAGACTATAGGCAGCTTGTGCTCTGTCAGATTGGCCACTTTCAACACCTTGATTTGTAGAACAGTGAAAAGTTTACCCACCAAATAATTTGCTCTGTTTCATTATGTTTACATTGGTAGCTCTAATTTTGTAAGAGACAGATTTTACATCAGGACCAACTACACATATCTTTCCTTCAACTTAAATACTTTAAATGAGTATATTGGTTATGTCATGTTTAAATAAAAAATGGTTTCAAATAGATATGGAGCCATGTCAATATTGTAGTAATATTTTTTTCTCATTCAAGAGGTTCATTATCAGATACAAGGAAGTATCCAAGCTTTTCTGTAGCTGAAGGCATTTCATATTGAATCTCATATTTTTTCTCCTCCTTGGAGGGGGTTTGAACTGGTAGGTAACTTTCATTTTCACTAATTTTCTTTTTTGATGCTGCATTGCAGAAAACAGTATGCTAGAACTATCAAATACAATGGACCACAATATTCAGAACCTGATGAAACATGTAAAGGCCATCTTTGGGCCTTCATGGGAGGAGGTGCTTTGTGAAGGGAACGTTGTTGAAGGAAATGTAGAACCTGGATGTCCTGCTCTTCTTATAATCAGTAGCTCTGCCATACGATGTGTGGAAATTCTCAGGTTCTGTATTTAGTTAATGTACTTTGTTCTTTTGTATTGAGATTATCATAACATACCAATTCGTGGCAAGCTGAAATTTATAGACTTTGAAGTTGTTTTCAAGGTTCATTATTCTTGAATAAAGGCTTTGAGATGACTTCTTGAAAATCAATAAACCAAAACAAACTTGCATCATAATTGGCAAAGAACATTGCTCTCCTAGGTATGCTGTTAATTTATGGTATGTTCTATGCTTAGAGCAATTTACTTCTTTTCTTCTTATTAGCCACAGATTAGCAATCATATATACATTAAGGAAAGTGCAGATAGAACATTAAACGATCGATAGCAAACAAGCCAAGACAAGAGACACCAGATGTGGCAGCTAGCCAGGGACAAACCCCAATGCAGGGAAACCCTTTGATCAATTCTTCTTTAATCTTCAATAGTTCAGTAGAGAGAGAAATAGTACAATATATCAGATCTGTAATTTTTATGACAGCAGTAAGAGATGCCCTAACCAGCACTTGCAAAGTGAATCAAATGACTCACAAATAGTCTAGGATCAACCTTAGACAACCCAGCCTTCAATGGAGATGAAGGACAGCCCGAAACAGCTCAAGAAACATGGTCAAATCTGGTCAATGTTCAGGCAGCCCTGTGGTCAGCCCTAACCAGATTTGCGCTGGTAATTTCGTGGTCAGTTCAGCGCTCCAAACAGCGGATCTGAATTGTAGCTTGCTTGAGGGAGACTCCCCACACAAGTCCGTAGTCAAAGGAGGCTTCACGCTGGTCAACGCTGCCCTGGCTGCACCCTAAACAGACCTGCGTCCCTTCCTCTTGCTGCATCCTCCTCTTATGCCTGCGTCCTTCTTCTTTTCCCTAGCTGCTCCTTTGTTAACCCAAACAAGAAAGGAGAGTGAGAGAGAAGAAGAGATGATGAGATGAGATGATATAATGACTCAACCTCTCATCTATTTATATTCAACGCTGGGAATGTGTGCCACACACTTAACTGCTGGCCGACCTTGACAATTTGTCATGTAATTACAAATAAATTCATATCATTATAAATACTTGTCGGAATTGGATGATCTTTAGATCAATCCTACACCTTTTGACAAGAGGAATCTAGGAAAAATATCAACTGCCATAAATGAGGTGACCCACATGGAGTTTGGCCCTAGTTGCCAATTTTAACACTCCCTTTCAACTAGGGAAAACTCCATCTGCAATCCGTCTGACTGTCGCTACTATCCCAGCCATCAAATGCACTGCCGTGCACAGCTTGGCCCTGCTCTGCTATGCTCGAACTATGAAGAAGAAGAAATGATCGAGGATGTATCATACCATCCTCCACTGACCCGAAGTCAGTCTCAGAGTGTGTCATACCACTCTCACTGATCCAGATCAATGGAGGTCATCCTAGCATAGGGAGTACGGTAGATACAACGATGCGTCCATCGATAGTACTACTAATGGTCCCTAACCCCATTTCCCTACTCATTGATCAGATGAGAGGTACTTCCCATGAGTCCCAAACTGCATGGGCAAGATGCCTCGACAGGAGAACTAATCATCTTGTCCACAGGAGAACGAATCATCTTGTCCAATAGTCGTCACAGGAGAACTAATCATCCTGGCCCACAGGAGAACTAATCATCCTGTTCCACAGTTGCCATGGAGAACTGATCATCCTGGCCCATAGGAGAACTAACCATCCTGTCCTATAGTCGCCACAGAGAACTAATCATCCTGGCTCATAGCAGAACTAATCATCCTGTTCTATAGTCGCCACGGGGTGTCACAGGGGAAGGTTGAACCTTTCACCCTGTACGTATTGCACCACCAGGGGATGGTGAGTTGCCTTGTGGTCGCATGTCGCTCCAAGAAGTACCCCACCCCCTCGGAGCTCCCAGAGATCAATACATCATACTCGACCCTCATAAGAGGGTCTCTGAACGACACCAAGTCGTTCTCGAAAAGTCAAGAATTTGACCTTTCCTAGGGGCTTCGTCAAAATGTCGACGACTTGTTCATCTGTACCGATATGTTGGAGCCTTATTGCTCTCCGCTGCACCATATCCCGAATATAGTGGTACTTGATATCGATATGCTTGGAGGGATCATGAAATACGGGATTCTCTGATAAACGAATCCCACTTTGGTTGTCACACAGGATCACAGTGGTATCTAATGTAAATCCAAACAGCTCACTGAAGAGCTTTCGCAACCAGACCGCCTCACAAGAGGCCATACTAGCAGCAATGTACTCTGCCTCAACGGTGCTCAAAGCCACCGACTTCTGCTTCTTGCTCATCCAAGATATCGAGGCAGATCCCAAAGAGAAACAACACCTGGAAGTGCTCTTTCGGTCCACCACACCGCCTGCCCAATCAGCATTGGTATATCCAAGTAGTCTCACATCTCTGGCAGTGTATCTCAACCCATGAGTGATTGTGCCACGAAGATATCTCAACAAATTCTGGGCACCAATCCAGTGTGTGTGGTGAGGCTCAACCATATGTTGACTCAACGTGTTGACTGCAAAGCATATATCCGGACGGGAGTTCACCAAGAACATCAACGCTCCAACGAGTTGACGATACTCGGTAGCATTTCGTAAAATAGGTCTGGCAGCACTACTGCTTAACTTCTTGAAGTCAAACTCCATCGGGGTAGTTACGGGCTTGCAGTCTACCATGCTGAATCTCTCCAATATTTTCACCACATATTTTCCTTGAGATAGGAAAATCTCCCCTGGTTTCTGCTAGACTTCTAGTCCCAGGAAATAGTGCATCAGTCCTAGGTCCTTCATCTCAAACTCAGAAGCCAACTCCCTCTTACATTTGTGAATGAGAGGGTCTGCCCCTTTTAGAAAGCAGTCGTCAACGTACAACACCACCATGAGAGGATTGTCATCTACAACCTTAAAGTAAAGGTTAGGGTCGGCTTCACTCCTAGTGAATCTCAGCATCATCAAGTAGCTATCGATCCTCTCATCCACGCTTGGGGTGCTTGCTTCAGCCCATAGAGGGCGTTCTTCAACCTGCACACATGAGATTCTTGATCATGAATCTCAAATCCTTCGGGTTGCTCCACATAGACCTCCTCTTTGATCGAACGATGCAAGAACGCAGTGTTGACATCTATCTGATGTAGGTTCCATCCTTGCGAAGCAACAAGGGCTATGATCGAGCGGATGGTGGAATATTGGGCAACAGGTGCAAATATCTCGTCATAGTCTATACCTTCCTTCTGAGAGAAGCTACGAGCGACAAAATGAGCCTTATACTTTTCCGCACTTCCATCAACTGCATGCTTTGTCTTGTAAAGCCATTTTGAAGTGACAACTGCTTTGTCCTGGGGTCTGGGGACCACATCCTAGACATCGTTTTTCATGATGGACTCATATTTCTCAGTCATAGTATCCTTCCATACTTGATGCTTGACAGCTTCTGCGAATGACGAATGCTCATTTTGGATGATCGTGCTCATGATGGTCAAGTATCCCTGATATTTGGTTGGCTTCTTACTTTCCCGGAAGGTTCCCTTGGGTGCAACATACCCTTCAGCATCAAGTGTCCCCCTAAGCCATGAAGGCCTCTTCCTAGAAGAGGAGGGCTCTTACGGAGGGGGATCAATAGGATCCATAGGTTCTTCTACATCGGGCATCGTCTCATCTTCCTTTTCCTTCGGTTCCCTGGTGTCAACTTCTTTAGATCCCCTTAGAGTAGGAAGATTGTCAACTTTGCTAAGAGCCATATCTTCGTCAATGGTGACATCATGGCTAATTTCGACTTCCCTTTGACCAGCCACATAGATTCTATAACCCTTAGTATTTTCGCTATAGCCCACGAAGATTCCTTTCTTTCTAGATGCACCCAATTTATTCCTTTTCTCCTTTCGCACATGAAAATATATAGAACTTCCAAAAATTCTAAAATGAGATACTTCAGGTTTCTTACCAGTGAACATCTCTTTGGGAGTCTTGGAACCCAATGCTTGATGAGGGCATCGGTTTTGTACATATATGATAGTATTTGCAGCTTCGGCCCATAGAAACTTCAAAAGTCTTTGATCATGGAGCATAGCACAGATAGCTTTCACAATCGTACGATTCTTCATTTCCGCCACACCATTCTGCTCAGGAGTATATGGTGTAGTAGTCTCCCTCTTAATCCCAGCCTCTTTGCAAAAGTCATGAAACTCATCGGATTCATACTCGGTCCCATTATCAGTCCTTAAGATCTTGATCTTCTTTTTGGTTTGAATCTCGATCAAGGCTTTGAAGTGATGAAACCAGGGGAACACTTTATCCTTTTTTTTCAAGAAGTATATCCAAGTCTTGTGAGAATAATCATCTGTAAAAGTGAGGTAATATAAATATCCTCCCAAGGACTTCACAAGCATCATACCGGATATGTCTAAGTGAACTAACTGCAATAGATCAGAGGTCTTGCTTTGGCTTGAAGGGAATGGTCCCCTTTTGAGCTTTCCTTCGGCACATCCCAGACATACACCCTCTTGCTCTAATCTGAACTTAGGCATCTCGGTCACCATTTTTCTCACATCGGGTAGAGCTTTATAATGAAGGTGAGCAAACCTCCGATGCCATAGTTCGGACTGAAGAGATGTGTCACAAGACATGACACCCAACGGACTTCCTCCGACCTGATATAATGAATCAACTCAAAACCCAAGAGTGAAAGCATCTTTAAAGTTCTTTTTCCATACACGTACCTTTCCATCGATGAAGGCCACCTTGTAGCCTTTGTCTTCCATTGCCGAAATGGACACCAGGTTCTTTTTGAGATTAGGTACATATAATACTTATTGTAAATGAATTGTATTTCCTTGATTCAATTGAAGAGTGACATTCCCTATGCCTTTCACGGGATATTTTGAGTTGTCCCCAAGAACAATTTCCAAGTTGGTCTCCTTCTCTATCAGATTAGAGAGAGCTTCTTTGTAACCAGTGAAGTGCCTTGAGGCACCACTATCAATAAGCCAATTTCCCAGCGAGTCCGCGGGAGCAGTAGTAAAAAGGGCCGCTGGTAGATAATATTCATCTTGCTTATTGTTAACAACGTTAGATTCATACCTGGAGTTTCTTGCCTTTTTGAAGGGTTGTCCTTTTCCTTGATTTGCGACATTTCTTTTACCTCTGCCATTAGACCTGCCATTCCTTTGATTGCCTCGAGAGTGATTTTGATCATTGTCATGGTGTGAGTCCCTTTTATCAGGGCACTCCCTCTCATAGTGGCCCATTTTGTTGCAAATGTAACGTCGACCTTTTCTTTCACTTTTTGGTTGAGCGTTTCCTTTGGATTTAGCCCCAGAATTGTTTCTTCTTTTAGCATGAGAAATAAAGGCAGAGGGATGGCCTTTAAGTGCGGGCGTTTCTTGCTCTTCCATCCTTCTTTATTCTTGAATGCATCTTGCCATCAATTCCTCAAATCCAGGAATTACATTATTGTTGAGAAGAGTAGTCCTGAATATATACCATTCAGGTGGCAATCCAACAAGAGTTGTGAGTGTCATTTCCCTGTCAGGAACTACTTCCCCAATAGATAGGAGATCATTCTTGATCTCGGTGATCCCTAAGAAATATGCTTGCATACTCTCATCTTTGCCCTTCTTAATTTCCTTCAGCTTATTTCTAAGGAACAAAACTTGATTTGCATCATTAACTTTAAATAAACTCACCAGTCTATTGTAGATTTCCTTGGAGGTGGTCAGCTCGGAAACATAGGCCACCAGGTGCTTGTCGATAGAGTCCCGGATGATCTTCCTTGCTTTGACTTCTCCCTTGGTCCACTTGCTTCTTGCAGTAGCAGGGGATGCATTTTATGGAGGCTCAATGATTCTGCCTCTCACATGGTCCAACACTTCCTGCTCTTCCAATGTTAGATCGAGAGACATCTTCCATCCGTGATAGTCAAAATTCGCACGGAGTTTGCCTTCAGCGGGGAAGTGTGCTGAGGACCCCATGACTTCTTTAAGATTGCTTCAACAGCCTTCGGTGATTGCTCTTGCTCTTGCTCTTGCTTGGGCCTTGTCTTCACCTCAGCCCTGATACCATATTAATTTATGGTATGTTCTATGCTTAGAGAAATTTACTTCTTTTCTTCTTATTAGCCACATATTAGCAATCATATATACATCAAGTAAAGTGCAGATAGAACATTAAACGATCGACAAAAACAAGCCAAGACAAGAGACACTAGATGTGGCAGCTAGCCAGGGACAAATTCCAATGCGGGGAAACCCTTTGATCAATTCTTCTTTAATCTTCAATAGTTCAGCAGAGAGAGAAATAGTACAATATATCAGATCTGTAATTTTTATGGCCGCAGTAAGAGATGCCCTAACCAGCACTTGCAAAGTGAATCAAATGATTCACAAATAGTGTAGGATCAACCTTAGACAACCCAACCTTCAATGGAGATGAAGGACATCCGGAAACAACTCAAGAAACATGGTCAAATCTGGTCAATGTTAAGACAACCCTGCGGTCAGCCCTAACCAGATTTGCGCTGGTCACTTTGTGGTCGGTTCAACCCTCCAAACAGCGAATCTGAATTGCGGCTTGCTTGAGGGAGACTCCCCACACAAGGCCGCAATCAAAGGAGGCTTCACGCTGGTCAACACTACCCTGGCTGCACCCTAAACAGACCTGTGTCCCTTCCTTTTGCTGCGTCCTCCTCTTATGCCTGCGTCCTTCTTTTCCCTAGCTGCTCCTTTGTTAACCCAAACAAGAAAGGAGAGTGAGAGAGAAGAAGAGATGATGAGATGAGATGATATAATGACTCAACCTATGCTCAATTTATATGCAATGCTGGGCATGTGTGCCACACACTTAACTGTTGGCCGACCTTGACAATTTGTCAAGTAATTACAAATAAATTCATATCTCCATAAATACTTGTCGGAATCGGATGATCTTTAGATCAATCCTACACCTCTCGGCAAGAGGAATCTAGGAAAAATATCAGCTGCCATAAATGAGGTGACCCACATGGAGTTTGGCCCTAGTTGCCAATTTTAACATATGCTAAACAAAACCAAATGCCCCCTATCTAAAGTGGCAGAGAATTGCAACAGGGAGTCACACAATGTTCTTCCCAAAAGTTCAATTTTTTTTACCCCTAGGGTCTAAAGGCGCTGATTTATCCTTAACTCACTTTTTTGGGGGAGGAAACCAAACTACATAAAGCTTGCCATCATCTGGTCAACTTGCTTTTCTTTACTTGCCTGATTGCTTGTTGCTTTGATGTCTTGTGGCCACCTCAGTTCAAATTATTTGTTAATCAGTGGTATTGATTTATGGCTAATAGGTGTTGAGTTTCTAGGGCACCTGCTAGAAATAAGTTTTTCTTCACTTGATAACTATTACAATGATCAATTAAACATTAGTTTTACATAGCAGTAAATTCAAAATCATTTAGGCAGTTATACAGAAGAAAACCATCAACTAATAAACATGAAATAACCATGAAACAATGAGACAAGAGACAAATTAGGCACACAGCCAGGGAAAAACCCACAAGGGGAAAACCCAGTAAAATTCTTCCTTATGAGAGATAGAGAGAGTTTCCAAATTCATCTATACATCATAAATAACAATAGCAGAAACCAAACCAGTAACCAGAATCATGATGAAGTGCCATGTCAAAATACAAGTCCCTGAAATTTCGGCCCTCCCTAGAATTTCGGCCTCCTCCTAAAATTTCGGCCCACCTGTAATTTCCCTAGATCATAGATGCATAAGACCAAATTGATGTATCCAAATGAGGAGAAATGATCTCCTTTATATAGCCTTGAGGTGGGGGTCAAATGGGTCCCTCTTAGGGGCCCAACTGACCTAATAATTTTGGAGGCAAATATAAAAATCAAATTTCTATTTATTTTTCAAAGTGAAAATACCAACCATGACTACCATATTTTTCACCACTCCCTCTTAGCCAGGGAGGTGCTTCTCATTCTTTTTCTCAAGATCAATCTTTCCAATCAATCATAAGTCTCACAACCCACAACCTAAGGAAGAGATCACAAATACAGATCTTTCTCTCTATCAGGATCAATCTCCCCAATCAATTATAGGTCTCACAACCCAAATCCTAAGGGAGAGATCATCAGTTACATCAAGAGATCACAAATACAAATCTTTCTCTCTATCAGGATCAATCTCCCCAACCAATTATAGGTCTCACAACCCAAAGCCTAAGGGAGAGATCATTAGTTACATCATAAGGAAAGATACATAGCATCCATCTCAAAGCATCTTGCCAACCACGAGGTCTCATGGCACACAACCTAAGGGAGGAACCAACAAAGCATCACCCGGATCACACGGTCTCACCGCAAACAACCTATAGGAGGAATCATCAATGCATCTCCCGGACAACATTGTCTCACGACACACAACCTACAGGAGGAATACATCTCGCAGACCACAAGGTTTCACAACACAGCCTACAGGAGGAAAACATTCTAGAAAATCCACAAAAATCTGCAACTGCGCTAATGAACAATCTGAAAGCTAGTTTCTTTTCATTACAACACAAATTTTCTCTACTTATTTGCAGCAGAATAGGAACGGAAATAAAACGTAGTTACACAAATAAAAACATTAGTATTTTATTTCATTTTTTCTAGGAAACCAAATAGGAAAACCTTTTGCTTGTTCATTGATAGAAACTGAGCATTAGATCTCTTACAAATACAACTTGTTTCTATCTGAAAACAAACTTGTTTTCCTGCCTTGAACTAGGCTTGAAACCTTTGCAAGATTGCTGATCCCTATGTGGTCTCTATCAAACGCACACAAGCCTCAACGCACAAGCACCAACTTGTGCTCGCTACTGCCTTGTCTCACCAACTCGTGCTTACAAGAAAATGATCAAATTGTGCCTTCGTTCCTCCTTATAAGCACTTAGTTAGGTTATTACTGACAAGTTCTATTTGACGAAAGTCGAAATGTTGATTGACTAGTTAACAAAAGCTCAGTGGTTGTGTTAACTCGTCCTTCTTATAGTTTAGGACCTTTACTCAATCAACTTGTACTTCACCCAAAATAACTCGCGCTGGAAGCCAATAAACTTGACCTTCCACTAATTAGCACTAGTCAACTGTCTCTTGCATTCCTAACTTTTAGGAATTTGCCCTAAATTTTAGGAACTCGTCCCACTTTTTAGGAATTAGCTCCTAACTCATAGGAACTCGTGCATGTGAAAAGAAGAACTTGTTCTAGTTCCTTTGATTAAGGTACAAATCAAAGAAACCCGTTCTTGCTACTATTTTCAACAATCCTCTTAGCGAGGAAGGTGTTTTTGGAAGAACCTCGTCCACCTGGATCTGTCTCCAACACTACCACGTTCTCCGATGCTGCAACTGCTCCCTTTGAACTAGAAGACTTCCCTGCTTTTTTCTGCGGTTGTTAATGTGAAGACCTGTTCTTTCCCACCATGCTCTGCGAGTCCACAATCTGCCACTATCAATGAGCACAACTCCATTTGTGTCATTGAACTTTGGCTTGCTGATCTGCCCACAAGCAGGCCTCTAGCTCCACTAAGAAGTCTACTTATTGGGTCTTTTGGATATGCCCTCTTATCAGTGGTTTGGCAATCTGCAACCCACTGAATTAGGGCTCCACAACTCCTCCTAACAACTCATTAGTCCTTCAATGCTCATTGTACATGAGGACTTCAAGGACTGATCACTTGTCAAGATTCTGGCTGCTCCAGAATGCTGCTCCTAGGGCACACAAATTTTCCATCTCACTGTGACACATCAACCCTATTGTCACTCTCCTCAGGGCCTCCAAAACTGCTCACACATAGTCATCTCTTTGACTGATCTAGGGCTTTCAAATCAACCACTAACAGTCCATACACTTACTATTCTTAGGCTGCTTTAGATCTTTGTCTAAACACCACTAGGACAAGCTTCCACCTAGGAATCTTTCCTTGTCAAATACTTGACAGAACTCGGACCTCATGCATAGCCACTCCTTGAGAGATCTTTGCACTCGTGGATCCATGAACTGCTACCCTAAAAGACTTTTAGGACAAACCTACAATATACTATCTTTAGTGCCCCTTGACAACATACAATGACCCTACCTTGGTCCACAGTTGCACGCTGCTTTTGGATTGACTTTAAAGCTTGACTGTCTACGCATTGCAACAGCCCTAGACTAGGGCATCTAAATCTGCTTTTCAAATCTGAAATCTGTTTGCTGGTCAATTTTGTTCACTGCTCCGATACTGTGCAGAAAATCCACGAAAATCTGCAACTGCGCTAATGAACAATCTTAAAGCTAGTTTCTTTTCATTAGGACACAAATTTTCTCTACTTATTTGCAGCGGAATAAGAACGAAAATAAAATACAGTTCACAAATAAAAAGACTGTTTTTTTTCTTTCTAGGAAACCCAATAGGGAAAACCCTTTGCTTGTTCATTGATATAAACTGAGCATTAGATCTCTTACAAATGCAACTTGCTTCAATCTGAAAACAAACTTGTTTTCCTGCCTTGAACCAGGCTTGAAACCCTAGTAAGATTGCTGGCCCCTATCTGCTCTCTATCAAACTCACACAAGCCTCAAAACACAAGCACCGACTTGTGCTCTCTACTGCCTTGTCTCACCAACTCGTGCTTACAAGACAATGATCAAATTGTGCCTTTGTTCCTCCTTATAAGCACTTCGATTAGGCTATTACTGGAAAGTTCTATATGAGGAAAGTCAAACTGTTGATTGACTAGTTAACAAGAGCTCACTGGTTGTGTTAACTCATCCTTCCTATACTGTAGAAGCCTGACTCAATCAACTTGTCCTTTACCCAAAATAACTATTGGAAGCCAATAAACTCGACCTTCCACTAATTAGCACTAGTCAACTGCCTCTTGCACTCCTAGCTTTTATGAATTTGCGCTAAATTTTAGGAACTCGTCCTAATTTTTAGGAATTAGCTCGTAACTCGTAGGGATTCATGCATGTGAAAAGTACTCGTTGTGGTTCCTCTGATTAAGGTACAAATCAAAGAAACCCTTTCTTGCTACCATTTTCAACATACATCTCCTGGACCACAAGGTCTCACGACCCAGCCTACTGGAGGAATCATCAATACATCTCCCAAACAACAATGTCTCATGGCTCACAACCTACAGTAGGAATACATCTCACTGGCCACAATGTCTCATGACACACAACTTACAGGAGGAAACATCCCCTGGACCACAAGGTCTCATGACACACAACCTACAGGAGGGATCATCAATACATCTACCAGACAACAATGTCTCACGACACACAACCTATAGGAGGAATACATTTCCCAGACCACAAGGTCTCACGACACAACCTACAGGAGGAATCATCAATACATCTCCCAGACAACTATGTCTCACGACACATAGGCTACAGGAGATGGTCCATAATATGATGCTATGTAATTAGTGCTCCTCCTTCAAGGCGATTCTCAGTCATTCCAGTTTCTTCAGTTCAACATCAGAAATGTAGCCATGGTGGATCCAAGATTCAGTTGTTCATTCATCTTAAGCCAAGGCTTCTCTTAGAAGCAAACATCAACAATTAAACAATAATAAACTTCAACAACGACTTCTCACAAAAGCAATCGTAGGCAACCATAGAAGCGAATATTAGTGTCCATAGTCGAGTCCAATAGATAGTAAATGGCTTCTCACATAAGTAGGCATCAATAGATCATAATCGAATCCAACAAATGATAAGTGGCTTCTCATAAAAGCAGACATCAACAACATGTTGAAATTTCTAAGTCTGACGCGTCAGAAATTCCTACTGCATTATCTAGTTTATTTCACCTACTTGTTTATTCCATTAACAAGTTATTTATACATATAAATACTGAAAATAAACACAAATGCAGCCTTAACTCATATACAAATCAGCAACTGAAATACTAGACGAACACACAAGGGACACCGTTATTTTTGGACAATCGTCCCCGTTAAAACCCAATGCGGGAAATTCAGTGCAGCAGTTATGAGGGTTTTATTATCATGCAGATTTCTTGAGTACAACTAGGGTGCTAAACTGGCTCACCCAACAGATATTTTTACATGGCAGTAACGCCTCTTCTCGGAGATAGATATTCAGCAAGTTTTCCCCATGAAAATCCTTCTGGTGCTTCTCCAAGGCTCTGTGTCAGCTCTACTAGCCTCAGTGTAGCTCTAGAACCCTCTACGTCAACCTTCTGCCTCTCTGCGTCAGCTCTGGCATTCTGCGTCACCGACGCAGGCCCCTCAACCTTTGCGTAGTCTCTAACTGCCTCTGCGTGGCTCCTCCTGCCTCTGCGTAGCTCTGGCTGCCTCTGCGTCAACCTCTTCAGTCACTGTGCAGACCCTCTGCCACTATCTTTGCCTCTCTGCTATGTACTCACTACCCCTCGCTGCAACAGATCACTTGTTCGAATTTTCTCAGCAAACCCCGCTTCAGAAAATCGAATTGACTGATCAATTGTGGTGTATCTCCAACTGACCCTCAAGCCTCCTCTTATACTTTTTTCTGTTGAGTCTTCAATGGCCGACATTAAGTCTCTAATCAACGACTAAGATTAGATTTGGCTTGATCCATGTCATTTAGAACATTCTCACTCAGTGTTATATTAATACCCATTAATATTTTAATTTTCCTAAGTTTAGACTTAGGAACTCCATTAAAAATATTAATTATTTTAATATCTCTCTAACCGGGTGGAATTTCCCCAAACCATTTCTAGGTCTTGGAGATCTCATGTGCTTTAGCCTCTCCACCAATTTTCATGGCTAGAGCACATTTGATGCTACCATGGATAAACACTCCCTCTTAGCGAGGAATGTGCTCTGGTAATGCTCCACCACTGAACATCACATTGATCCTTCCGCACCCGTACTTGTGCTGATGCTTGTCTTGCTGCCCAACATCCACTGCACCGCTGCTTCCTGTACTGCTGCCCATGGCTATGCCACTGCCACTGCTACATCTGTACTGCAACTCCCTCTCAACATGCTGCCCATGCTGCCCATGGCACTGCCACTGCTAACTGCTGCACTGCAACTCAGTTACCGAGATGTAAGGAACTGATCTACCCAAATCCTGACATCCTTGTCAGTCCGGAAGCCTCCTGATGCTGAAGCTACCTCTGCTGCTATCCTGTGTTCCCTTTGATGCCTCTGCGCTACTACAAACACCTCTGTACCTCTCGCACTACTACAAACACCTTTGTGCCTCTCGCACTGTTGCAACCCCCAGTGCGTTGCTACAGACCTCTGCACTCTAGCATTGCCTTGTCGCTCCATCGCATCTTGCTTCTTCTCGACATTCGTCATCCTGCTACTGTCATTCTGGGATCTCGTAGCCAGATATGATCCAAGAGTTTGGGCACCTCAAGGATCCTGCCCCTCATCTTTTGTAGTCCCCCTGACTACAACTCGATGTCTCCCCACCTCTTCTCTAGAGGCACATGAGCACTCTTGGCACAGTTGTCATCAGTCTCGACTTCTTTCTCCGCCTTAGCCGAAGCTACCTTGGAGTCAGAATCCTCTCCCTTATTCTTCTTCCTAGGACACTGGGTTGCATAATGACCCAACTTCCCACAATGGAAGCACTTTACCTTGGAGATGTCCTTCTTCTTCCTCTTCCCCTGCCGTCCCGCAGATGCCAGAGCGGCATCCTCCTCTTTCTTGATTCGACCTCCTTTGTTGCTACTCCCCGCCTTGGTCAACCGTCTGATCTCTTCTTGGTGAAGAGCTGCCCACATCTCTTCCCATCCTGGAAGAGTAGCTCTGCCCAAAATGCCTTGGACAAATGTCTCCCACTCCTCGGAGACTGCATTCAGGGCAGTCCTCACCATGAACTCTTGATCCGGCGTGGCCCCTATGGAAGTAAGTTGGTCCCAAATCTCCTGCAATCTGAGGAGGTATAGATCTATCTGCTCCCCCTTCTGCATTTGATACGATCGCAACTGATTCTCTAATAGCATCTTCCGTTGCACGAAAGTGCCCTAATACAATGTCGTCAAAGTATCCCACATCTCTACCATGTTCTTTTCGGCAATAAGTGGTATGACATGATCCTTTACCCCATCAAGGATTATGCACTTTGCCTTTTCCATTGCATCCTCATACTTCTCATTATCAGCTGGGTCTACTGGGATAGCCACGGTTCTCAAGGCGAAGCCCTTGATGCGATGTCTATCCAGGATTGACAGGATCCTGGCCTTCTAGATGACAAAGTTGGAAGCCCCGTCCAACCTGTCCTGATCCCTCAGTCCGTTCATTGCCATCGCCGCTCCTCTTCTGGACTCCCTCTGAGATTCGACTTCCCTCCTGGAAATGTCCCTCTAAGTCCTGATTTCCAGGCTGGAAATCTTCCCGCCAAATGTCGAATTGCTCCTCTCCAATCCTCTTTGCAACTGCAACTCGGATCTGGATTTCTTGGCTAGAAATCCGTCAAGGCAGCGACTCCCTCTACCTTGGTTCTGTCTCGTTAGGTACTGTTATGCTTCGATAGAAACAACACCTCACCAGCTCCACAATCTGCCCACAACTCCCTAGGCCCCGATAACTAAAGAAAATGAGCCTTCCAGCTCTGCGCAATCCGGGTAAAGGTTGAATCACTCCTCTGGCTAACTGCGTCAAGCCTACCTGGCTGAGTAGGATGACGTGGCTCTTCATGAGCTTCTTATCCCTCTCTTTGCCTTTGTGTTGGCCCTCTCTCTAGCTCGAAATGATAACACAGGCCCTCTGTGTCACTCCTTCTCTGCTACCTTCTCCTTAGGAGCAACTCTGTCTCTCGGGACAACTGCTACTGCTGCAAATTTATGATATTGTTGGTGGCTTCAGTCCTCCTGTGATCTGCAACGCTCTGATACCATGTTGAAATTTCTAAGTCTGACACGTCAGAAATTCCTACTGCATTGTCTGGTTTATGTCACCTACTTGTTTATTCCATTAGCAAGTTATTTATACATATAAATACTGAAAATAAACACAAATGCAGCGTTAACTCATATACAGATCAACAATTGAAATACTAGACGAACATGCAAGGGACACCGTTATTTTTGGATAATCGTCCCCGAAAAAACCCAATGTGGGAAAACCGGTGCATCAGTTCTGAGGGTTTTATTATTATGTAGATTTCTTGAGTACAAATAGGGTGCCAAATTGGCTCACCCAACAGAGATTTTTACACGACAGTAATACCTCTTCTCGGAGATAGATATTCAGCAAGTCTGCCCCAAAAAATTCCTTCCGGCACTTCTCTAAGGTTCTGTGTCAGCCCTGCTAGCCTCAACGTAGCTCTAGAACTCTTTGTGTTAGCCTTTTCCCTCTCTACGTCAGCTCTCTGGCCTTCTGCGTCACCGACGCAGGCCCCTCAGCCTCTGCGCAGTGTCTCGCTGCCTCTGCGTGGCTTCTGCTGCCTCTGCTTAGCTCTGGCTACCTTTGCGTCAACCTCTTCAGTCACTGCACTAACCCTCTGGCACTATCTTTGCCTCTCTGCTTGGACTCATTGCCCCTCGCTGCAACAGATCACTTGTTCGAATTTTCTCAGCAAACCCTACTTTAGAAAATCAGACTAACTGATCAACCTTGGTGTTTCTCCAACTAACCCTCAAGCCTCCTCTTATACTTTTTCTATTGAGTCTTCAACGGCCGAGATTAAGTCTCTAATCGACAACTAAGATTAGATTTGGCTTGATCCATGTCATTTAGAACATTCTCACCGAGTTTTATATTACTACCCATTAATATTTTAATTTTCCTTAGTTTAGACTTAGGAACTCCATTAAAAATATTAATTATTTTAATATTTCTCTAACTGGGGGGGATTTCCCCAAGCCATTTCTAGGTCTTGGAGATTTCATGTGCTTTAGCCTCTCCACCAATTTTCATGGCTAGAGCACATCCGATGCTACCACAAATCACACAACCATAGTAGAATCCAGTAGACCATAATTGAATATGGCAAATAATAAGTGTTTTTGAAGGAAACAAACACCATCATATAGATCAACGAATCGATCAATATCAGAGTCTTGCAGCTTCCTTCAAATCAGTCATCAGGGAGATGTCGATGGACCTGTAGTCCATTGTGCCAAGGATATCACCAAGTTCATGCCTCAAAAACAACTCCCTCTTACACAGAAGTGCTTTGATCTTGTCTGCTCCCTCCGAGTACAAAGCCTATCACGAGTTCTTTTGTCACATTGTTCTTCCAGTGTTTCCAACGATATGCCACACCTTGGTAGTCTTCATTATGTACTTGCAATCTCTACGAGGAGGCTATGGAAGAACAAGAACAACCAAGCAAGCCAAGAGACTCATAATGAAACAATCAAGATAATACTTATCTTTTGAGAGTGTGTTAGCTCCCTCTTGATCTTAGCCTTCTCAGATTGAGTCAAATTCATCACGTCATGAAGCAGTCCATACCATCATCAAGGAGTGCACATCATCAAGGAGTCCCAATCATCATCGAAGAGTTTACATCATCATCGTCATCATCAATGAGTCTACTTCATCAATGAGTCCATATCATCATCATCAAAGAATTTACATCATTAATGAGTCCATATCTTCATCATCATCAAGTAGTCCACATTGTTAAGGAAACATCATCATCATCATCATATCATCACGAAGTCCATGTCTTCATCAAGAAGTTGACCTCGTCCATGTCATTATCATAGTATATCATTATTGAGAAATTCATTCAAGGAGTCCACAATTAGGAGTCCTCTTCGTCATCATCATCATCAAGGAGTCCACATTATCACTGAGTCCATATCATCATCTTTATCAAATCATCATCATCATCAAGGAGTTTACATCATCAACGATTCCACATCATCATCATCATTGTCAAGGAGTCAACAAATCATAATCATCATCGAGTCCATGTTTTTATCATCGAGTCCTTGTCTTTATCATCATCAAGTAGTCTTGTCCATATCACCAAAGAGATACTAGTACATATCATTTTATATTATCAAGGAGTCCATATCAATATCATCATCAAGGAGTCTAGTCCAATTCATCATCAACGAGTCCATGTCATTAGCAAGTCCATATTATCAACATCATCAACGAGTCCACATCATCATGAAAGAGTAAGCATCAAGGAGTGAATCAACATCAAGGAGTACTTATCATCATCAATAAGGAGTACACATCGTTAATATCATAGAGTACACATCATTCATCATTAAGGAGTCCATATCATCATCCATCATCCACATCTTCAAGGAGTTTACCTCAACATCAATAAAGAGTCCACATTATCAAGGTGTTCACATCATCAAGGAATTCATCATTAAGGAGTTCATCATCAATGGGTCCATATCATCAAGGAGTCCACATCATTATCATCAATATCATTGAGTCTACATGATCATTATCAACATCATCAATGAGATTACGAATCCACATCATCATTATCAACATTATTAGTGGGATTGCGACCCCGCATCATCATTATCAACATCATCAAAAAGGTTGGGTTTTCGAACAAAATCAGTTCTAGGATTTAGGTTCATTTTCATCTCAAAGCCCTACCTAGGGTTTATAAACCATAAACAATCAGTGTTAGTAATGATTAAAACAATAAAAGAAATATAAGATACATATCTTTTGAGCTCATGACAACTCCCTCTTGATCTTCAATCTTCTTGAATGCAACCTGCTAATCAACCTTAACAAGATGTCAAAACTTCTAGGAGCAAGGGGTCTTTCTTAGGTGGAAGCAATTAATCACAACTTTCTTTTCTCAACTCTAATGAGTTGGTAGGGTTAACAATAAATCAGTTAGGTTTTTTTTTGACTTCAACCCTAATTTCCCAACTTCAATATTCTTGCAATTATACCTAAGGTTTGGACCCTAGTCAAATCAGAGTCAAACCCTTTATAACAAATCCTTAAATCAGTGTCAAACCCTAGATATAGTAGAGTCATCAACTCTCGATATCCTTTGCAACAAGAGACAACAAAAACATCATTGTCTTTAATAAAAGTTTCTTGTTTATTCATCCATGTCATCATTACTGGATAAGCATCAGGCAGACCTTTTGAAATCTCATAGCAGAGATCTACTATTCCTCAGACTTGTCCACAAGTGCATCTTTCACAACATATTTCAATTCAAATCTTTAAACTTTTATTTGATCACGTCAGCTCCATTGATGTCATTCTTATTGTATAAATGCATCTCCTGGTTGTGCTTCATAGGCTTTTAATGCTTTGGTCCCTTCAAGAAGGTGATTTTCTAGACGGTAGCCTTATTACACAATGCTTTATTTTTAAATGCCTTCAAATAGGGTTACTGCCATATGAGGGGTACTGTCATAACTAGGTTACTTCCATAGTACTTAGTATATCAGGAGCTCAATTCTGTTATGCTGTAGTCTTCCTTCAGAGTCACATGGACTAGTATACAAAGGTACCTCATGTCAAGTTATAGTTATATAAGCAGGTTATATTTTACTCAATGTGGAAAAAGTCGAAGTCGGGATTAAATCGGCAAGGGTCCAAAAGTTGAAAAAGTCGTTAAAGTCGGGAGTTTTTCGAAAAAGTCGGCAAAAAGTCGGCAAAATTAAACGGCCAGCCAAAAAAATAAAAAAATCGGGATTTAATCGGCTAGCCAAAAAAATCAAAAAGTCGGGATTTAATCGGGATTTATTCCCGACTTTTTCCACACTGATTTTACTGTCCCACTTAGGGCATTGTCTGTTAGTTTTAACTTGGATGAACCTTAGCAGAGATAATTCGGATCTCTGTCTAGTAGGAGATGTAACTTTGATTACTTCACAAAATCTTCTTGGATAGACATGACAATTTCGGATTATTGCTTCATGGTTTTAGTCTTTGTATCATTGTCCTGCTCAAATCTTTGTCCAATGGTAAGTATCTTGTACTATAGTCAAAGCCAAGGAAGGAACTTCATAGTACTGTTATGTCTTCGCATCAATGTTTGACTTTAGATGATATTGCAGAGGAGAACATTGTCATTGTTTGGATCACAAACTCATATTGCAATCATGCCTAGGAGGGGAAACCACATTATTGTTGTAAACTGCCTTAGCTTGCTTCATTCTTCACCGTCATGCTTTGTATCATTAGTATCACCTTGTCTTACTTTCTTGTTAAGAAGGAAACTCGTATTATAATCATGTCGGGAAGAGGTGTCTCTCATCCAAGTCCAGGGATCATTGCATCACATAGAAACATCCTCACGTTTCAGACCAAAAGGAGACTCGTATCATGGCTTGATAAGGAACTCAACTCATATTGCAATTATAGAAGATATGACTCAAAAAAAGTTATGCCTTTGCAGATTTCATTAACCAGCATTTTATCCCTACAGGAGCTTGCATCAGCTAATAGTAGATATTCATATTACTCAGCAGTGTAGTCACTTGCTTTAGCAAGGTATACCATATAGAAGAAATATATCACATATCTTTGTTTTATTGTCATAATCTATATCACTGTGGAAAAGAGGAACTCGGATCTGTTAAGTTTAGGTATGTTCTATGCTTAGAGGAATTTATTTCAATTTTCACAGTTAGCTCAATATCTTTTCTAGATTAGCAATCACATCAACATTAAAGTAAACTGCAGATAGAACATAAACATAAATCGCAGAAGACAAGCCAAGACAAGAGGACACAAGATGTGGCGCTAGCCAGGGACAAACCCCAATGTGGGGAAACCCTTGATCAATTCTTCTTAAATGTTCTTCAATAGTTTAGCAGAGAGAAAGAGAGAGAGAGATAGTACATTTACAACAGAAGTCAACACTTTGACTTATCTAGATAAGAGCATAGATCATCTCTAAGAAGATGATACATGAGATCAATGGAAGACATACTGCTTCAACTGATTCTCCAAGGTGACTCCTTCACCTACCGTTGTGCTGCATTTCGTCATCATGCTGCAACATGTTGTACCCATCATCACTATGCTGCATCTCATCATGCTTCATTAATCATGACTGTACCCCTCACTGTACTGCATTATGTGCCATTGTTGCACCATGTTGCCATACTGACCTATGTGCTGGCTGCATCTTGCTTGCTTGTTGTCCCTAGCTTGCTTGTTGTCCTTTGCATGCTTGCTGTTGCATGCTAGCTGTCCCTTGCATGCTAGCTGTAACATTGCATGCTTGGTGTATTTGCTGCTAAGTACCATACAACTGTCCCAATGTTAGTTAGTTGTCCCTTGCATGCTGTTCTCCTTCGGAGACAGATGCTCTGGCTGTTCCGGCAGTTCCAACAGTTCCAGCTGTGCCCGGCAGTTTCGACAGTTTCGGCAGTTCCGACAATTCCGGCTATTCCCGGCAGTTCCGGCTGTTCCCGACAGTTCTGACTTCTACCCTTTGCGTTAGCTTTCCTGCCTATTCCGACAGTTCCTGGCAGTTCCGGCAATTCTGGCTGTTCCTGGCAATTCCGGCTGTTCTCGGCAATTCCGACTATTTCCGGATATTCTCGACAGTTCTGACAGTTCTCGGTAGTTTCGGCTTCTGCCCTCTGCGTCAGCTTTCTCGGCTGTCCCTGCAGTTCCGGCTTTTGCCCTCTGCGTCAGCTTTCCCGACTGTTTCGGTAGTTCCGGCTATTCCCGACAGTTCCAGCAGTTTCAACAATTCTGACTGTTCTTGGTAGTTTTGGCAATTCCTGGCAGTTTTGGCAATTTCGGCTATTCCCGGCAGTTCCGGCTGTTCCCGGTAGTTCTGGCTTTTCCCGACAGTTCTAGCTTCTGCCCTTTGGATTGGGGCAGTGTTACCCCTTAGGATCTCTCCTCCTACTAAAACCCAAAGACAAGTAGAGAGGAAGAGATCCCAAGTGTGTTGAAATGACTTGTAGGGCACCTCTATTTATACTAAAACGTTGAGCACAAGTGGGGTTTATTTGGTTGCTGGCTGACTTTGATGAATTGTCACATAACACAAATAAATTCATATCTCCATGAATATTTATCAGAATTGGATGATCTTTATATCAATCCTACACCTCTCTATGAGAGGGATCCAAGAAAAATATCAGCGTCCATTAATAAGATGACCCACGTGGAGTTTGGCCCTAGTTGCCAATTTTAACACTCCCTCTCAACTAGGGAGAACTCCATTCGCTGATCCATATGTCCGACTGTATTATCTCTGCCATCAGTGCCCTGCACTGTTTCGGTAGTTCCGGCTATTCCCGACAGTTCCAGCAGTTTCAACAATTCTGACTGTTCTTGGTAGTTTTGGCAATTCCTGGCAGTTCTGGCAATTTCGGCTATTCCCGGCAGTTCCGGCTGTTCCCGGTAGTTCTGGCTTTTCCCGACAGTTCTAGCTTCTGCCCTTTGGATTGGGGCAGTGTTACCCCTTAGGATCTCTCCTCCTACTAAAACCCAAAGACAAGTAGAGAGGAAGAGATCCCAAGTGTGTTGAAATGACTTGTAGGGCACCTCTATTTATACTAAAACGTTGAGCACAAGTGGGGTTTATTTGGTTGCTGGCTGACTTTGATGAATTGTCACATAACACAAATAAATTCATATCTCCATGAATATTTATCAGAATTGGATGATCTTTATATCAATCCTACACCTCTCTATGAGAGGGATCCAAGAAAAATATCAGCGTCCATTAATAAGATGACCCACGTGGAGTTTGGCCCTAGTTGCCAATTTTAACACTCCCTCTCAACTAGGGAGAACTCCATCCGCTGATCCATATGTCCGACTGTATTATCTCTGCCATCAGTGCCCTGCACTGCTCTGCTCTGCTGAACCATGAAGAAGAAGAATTGATCGAGAATGTCTCATACCATTCTCTATTGACCCAAAGTCAGTTTTATCTGAAGAGAGTGTGTCACATCACTCTTACTGACCTGAAGTCAGTTTTATTGATCCCAGATCAATATCACAAGAGAGTGTCTCAAACCACTCATATTGATACCAGATCAATGGAGGTCATCCTAGCATAGGGAGTATGGTAGATACATCGATGCGTCCATCGATAGTACTACTATGGTCCCTAACCCCATTTCCCTGCTCATTGATCAGATGAGAGGTACTTCCCATGAGTCCCAGACTGCATGGGTAGAATGCTTCGACAGGAGAACTAATCATCCTGTCCACAGGAGAGCGAATCATCCTGCCCCACAGTCGCCACGGAAGAACTAATCATCCCGGCCCACAGGAGAACTAATCATCCTGTTTCACAGTGGCCACGGCAGAACTAATCATCCCGGCCCACAAGAGAACTGTTGTGTGAGGACAGAAGGGAACTTACATATTACTTCTCGTTATCCTTATCTTAGTGACATCACATAAAACTTAAAAGAGATGACTCACATATTCGGATTACAAATAGATTAAACGATGTATCTTGTATTGCAATTTTAAACAATTCGGATCATTGTCGTTATACAGAAGCTCACATCAACTCAGGAAATCCTCCATAGTAACTCGGATTGATAGCTCTCTACAAAAACTTGTATATACTCAAAAACTTGCTTGAGGTCTTTACAGAAATTCGAACTCCTGTTCCTTTTACCAAAGAAATGTGTCTTGAATAAGCTTCTTCAGAGATCTTCCAAGGGATTCATGAACTTGTTTTAGAGACATGCCAACAGATTGCTTTTCCACCACCTTAGCTTTGATACCATGTTGATTTTCTAGGGCACCTGCTAGAAATAAGTTTTTCTTATGCTGATAACTACTTCAATGATCAATTAAACATTAGTTTAACATAACATTAAATTCAATATCATTTAGGTAGTTATACAAAAGAAAAACATCGACTAATAAACATGAAATAACCATGAAACAATGAGACAAGGAGACACAAAAATTAGACAAACAGCCAGGGCAAAACCCACAAGGGCAAACCCCAGTAAAATTCTTTCTTATGAGAGAGAGAGAGAGCTTCCAGAATCATCTATACATCATAAATAACAATCACAGAACAATAACCAAACCAGTAACTAGAATCATGATGAAGTGCTATGTCAAAATACAAGTCCCTGAAATTTCGGCCTCCTAAAATTTCGGGCATCCTGTAATTTCACTGGATCAGAGATGCATAGAATCAAATTGATGTATCCAAATGAGGAGAAATGATCTCCTTTATATAGCCTTCAAGTGGGGGTCGAATGGGTGCCTCTTAGGGGCTCAGCTGACCTAATAATTTTGGAGGGAAATTTAAAAATTCAAATTTCTATTTATTTTTCAAAAGAAAATACCGACTATGGCTACCATACTTTTCATTGTTCAACAAAAGGGAGGTTTAGATCTTGTCTCTGGTTGTTTTTTTATTATTCTTGAATAAAAAGGAGACAGAAAGCATGCAGGACTTAGGTAAATGAATAAAGGAAAACACACCGTATAGAGGTAATGGAGAGAGAGCAAATGGGGAAAGCAACTAAGGGAATGCAAAGATTGGCTGGGGGAAGAGTCTATGTGTCTGCACGTGTATGTGTGTGTGTGTGTTGTGTGTCAATTCATCTTCTGATCAATATTATATACTAGATATTGAATAAGAATTAAAGCATTACATTAAATTACACAGTAATTGCTGAATTTAAATTACAAATGCAACCCTTATGTTTTTTAACAGCTTCAAACTTTGTGCAAAGTTACAATATAAATGCTCTCTTTTATCTTTGGCATGCACTTCCTTGAGAAGCTCAAGGGTATAGACATCTCATTACGACTCTTTTATGCCTCAAAATTCTTCATTTGGTCTGCATTCCATAATGGTCAAAATTTCGTAACAGGTCCAATTTCTGTAGGTGCCATAATTGCTTTACTATGATCCCAGACTAGTCTGAAACTTGTCGATTGTTCGCCTTGCTGACCAATATCTTGTTTTCTATCTAATTGGGTTTTTTGTATTTTGCTTTCACTGCAATATCATCTAACCATTACGAAGATGATTCTTCTGGAATCTTATTAGTGGTCAGGCACTACAAAATTTACCTTTTTGACCTTGGTATCTTATCTGTAAGGCACTGGGACTCCACTAATCCTATTGCAATGTGCTGAAATTTCTGCAAACAAGGCTTTTAATGGAAAACAGAAATATCACCTCTACCCTAGAGGATTCATGGATTTTAACCTTGTGAGTTTTCATCTTTAGGGCTTTTATGAAAAGCAAACAAAACAGTTGTGGCAGCAGACAGAAGTTCAATGCTTAACCCCAATTACAAGGCAATCCAAGAGAAAAGATACTGAAGTGTTCCAATAAGTTTCAGTCCTCTTCGGCAATCTTATTATGCATAAACCAGATCGGAAAATGTTTATATGCAGCTGTAAATACAACAGCAAAACAACCCTGATCTTAATCAATTACAATGTTAAGTTGTTGAGAAATCTAGGGCCGCTAGCTTAGATGTGATTTCTCTTAACTTGATAACTGCTTGTGATGTTCTTTAACTTCAACTTGTAGAATTTATAATTAGCTTCTTCTCTTAATTATTATAGTGTTCTTATCATCAAACAACTACCAAAACCATGAAGATCAATAGAACAACTGAACACAAGATATAGGTTGCTAGCCAGGGCCAAAACCTCTCCTAGAGAGGAAAACCCACAAGAAATTCTTCTCTCCTTATAGAATCTTCAAATGCCGAATTTCAAGACCTATAGACCCTAGACCAGACCCCTCCAAGACCAAGTCAACCTTTCCTTTTTGATCAACTTATCTTCTCAAAGTCAACACAAGTCAAACAACTCTAATTTTCAGATTTCGACCTCTATTTTAGAATTTCGGCTTCTACTTCAGGTCTGCAACTTTTCAGCCTCTACTGCAGTTCTGGTTTTCGCACGTGTGAGTGGCTTTATGGCAGAATTAGGTCCTTTTGGTCCTTCACTTGGATTGCTTCTTTCTCCTTAGGTATTGTGCCTTCAAAATTGAACTTCTAACTCCAAATTGTGGGCTTCTCTTGAAAGGATTGCAATTGGAATCTGTGGCAATGAATAGTGCTCCTATGGCTTTCGCACGTGTGAGAGAGATTGACCCAAAAACTTCGACTTTGTTGTCTTTTAGCCCTTTTCTTATCGTTTTCTCTCCTTTCTCCCCTTTTAGACTTCTTCTAGTGATCGAACTTGCTTGCTTGATTGTCTCCTCTGAAAACGGATTCGCTCTTACAGGGCCACATGTCCGAATCTATCGAATCTGATATGATTTGACCTAAATTGTGTCCGGATTTCGTGACACGTCGTGTCCGATTGGGACACGATCGAATCCGGATCATGTCCCGATTGAACACATCGTGTCTCGAAATCTGGACTCAAATCCAGCAAACTTGGACCCGCGCAGCCATAAAAGGGCGGAAATGCCTTTCATTTGCATCATTTTTTGTCATTTCTTTTGCAATAGGTGAGCTGTGGGTTTGCTATGAGGAGTTTGGAGCAAGGAGCCAAGGGTTTGGAGCATTTTCAAGGAGATTCAAGCAACAGGTAAGTGCATTTCCTCTCTATTTTTTTGCATTTGTATTACAACAGTTTGTATATGCATTTCTTTTACAAATTTGTGTATGTTTTGTTTACTTTTTACAGTATTTATGGCTCAATCAAGGGCAATAGGTAGGGGGCAAAGGAAGGGGAAGATTGCCCCCATTGGAGATGCCCCTCCTCCCCTAATTTCATCAGTCTGCTGCAAGTATTCCCTCTATTGCAAGTAATGTTGAGGGAAAACTTCCTCCTAAAGGTAACATTGAGAAATATCCCTTGTGGAAATATGTCACAAAAGAGGATGGGACAAGCAACAAGGTGAGGGGAGGAGGCAATGTGAATTGGAGATACAACTTTTGCCACAGTACTTTCACAAGCACATATTTCCGTGTGAAAGGCCATTTGTTGGCTTTACCAGGTTGTGGAGTTGGAGCTTGTACACAAGTTCCTTTACAAAAGAGGAAAGAAATGGAAAGAGAGTTCATTGTTGGTATGGAAAATGTGGCTGCAAAATAAAAAAAAACCAAAAATGATGACCCCCTTCCATTTTTTAGGAAAGGCAGCAACAAATTCCCATTTGAGAGTTCTAGTGGGGGACAAGCAGCAAAAAAAAGGGCAATTTCACTTGGTCCAGTGGACAAGATTTTTCAAAAGGAGAAACGGGAAGAGCTTGATATCACCATTACCTTTTTTCTATCAAAACTTCATGTCCTTTAATGTTGCATGCTCACCTCTATTTATTGAAATGTGCCGAACTCTAACTCACGGGTCTCCATCATGGTATGTGCCTCCTAGTATAGAGAAGCTTAGAACTACATTGTTGACGAAGGCAAAAAAAGAGGTGCAAAAAATGCTTGAGCCTATTAAAGCATCATGGCCAACATGTGGGGTTAGCATTGTTTCTGATGGATGGACAAATCCAACACGACACCCACTCATCAACTTCATGGTGCCTTCCTTGAATGGTCCAATTTTCTTGAAAGCAGTGGATACACTTGGAGAATACAAGGATGCACAGTATATGGGTGAGTTGTTTATTAAAGTTATTGAATATGTAGGTGTTGATTCTTGTGTGCAAATCATTACAGATAATGCACTTGTTTGCAAGGGCCCTGGCATGGTTGTGGAAGCTAAATATCCACAAGTGTTTTGGACACCTTGCATTGTCCATTCATTGAACTTAACACTGAAATCCATTGCTTTTGATGTGCTTTGGATTGGTAACATTATTGAGAATGCACGACATATCCGTAACTTTGTACAAAACCATAGAAATGCCCTCACTATCTACAAGGAGTGCAACAATCTATCATTGTTGAAGATTGCGGATACATGGTTTGCCTCTTCATTCATCATGTTGAAGAGGTTGAGGGAGCTCAAGACAATTCTTGGGGCCATGGTTATTTCAGAGTTTTGGTCTTTTTGGAGAAAGATAGGTCAAGTAGCCTTTAAAAGAGTGAAGGACACAGTGCTAGATGATGCTTGGTGGGAGAAGGTAGATCTAATTATTTAGATCATGGACCCTATCATTTCTTTGCTTCGATTTGCAGATACAGACAAACCCATCATAGGAGAGGTTTATGAGGGATGGGATTCCATGATTGAGTCTGTGAGGAGCATTATTCTATAGAGTGAGTGCCCTGAGTATGAGACATCACTAGAGACCTTCTGTGGTACTATACAGGATATTCTTGTCAGCAGATGGGACAAGAATTGCACACCTTTACATTGTTTGGCTGACTCATTGAACCCAAAATACTACAACCATGAGTGGTTGAATGGTGGACCTTCCCGCAAATTCCCTCCTCACATGGATGGTGAAATCTCACAGGGGAGGAAAGATGCATTCAGGCGGGTTTTTCATGATAAGGCATTGCTTGATGAGGTGGAGGATGCCTTTGCAGAGTTTTCCACTGGCATTGGTCGATTTGCAAGATATGATGTGATTAGAGACAGGGGGGCTAAGAAGCCCTATTCTTGGTGGGAAAATCATGAGGCAACAAGCCCTTCTCTACAACAGTTAGCCATGAGTCTCCTCTCTCAGGTGACTTCATCCTCTTGTTGCGAGAGGAATTGGAGCACATACGAGAATTTGTATAGTGTTAAGAAGAGCAGGTTTGAGCAGTCTAGAGCAAAGACAATGGTGTATGTGCACACCAACCTTCGTCTTATTTACAGGCAGAGGGAAGAGTGGTTGAAGGGAAAGACAAAGATGTGGGATGTCTTTCCTGATGATATGGGTCTGGACAATAGTGTTGAGTTGGCATTGGCCAACATGGATCTCAATGATCCAGTGCTAGAGCCTGTTAGATTTGATGATGGGTGATACTGTAGAGGGGTCATCCTCCACATCAGCGAATGCAAAGACGACTTTGGATACAGGGGAGGAGGAGGATGCAGAGGAGAGCAGTGGTGACCATGATGATGAGGACGGTGATGCTGATTTTGATGATGACTATGAGGATTGATGACTCATGAGTCATGAGCTATCTAATGCCTTGAGGCTTGTATACTTGTAGTTGTTTTTTATTTTCTATTTCTATTTGCCATTGGCATTGCACTACCTATGTAACACATTTTGATTTTGATGACTTAATGAGAAAACTACAGCTGTCAATGTCTTTATCTTACTATCTTGTCTTTCTCCTTTTGGATCATTGATGAATTGAATATGTATTATGATTTATCATTTATGAATTTAGAATTTATGATTCATTGATTTATCATTTATGTGACATGTATTTGAATTTTGTATATACTATGCATGCTATAATGTTACTAACTTACTTTGTAAACAATAAAACTTACATCTAGATGAAGATCTATGTTTGAAATCAATGAATTTGTATCATGAATGAGAATTTGTGTAAGAAATATCAAATTTTTAAATATTAGTATATTATAATATATATATATATATATTATATATATATATATATATTTATATTTTAATAAAATAATATATAACGTATCCGAACGTGTCCTGTTTCGGGGGGTCAACGTGTCCGAATTCGACACTCGAATCCTCGTATTCGACGAATCCCGAATCCATGTGTCAGGTTCCTTAGCCTACATCTTGTGTCCTTTTGTCTCTTTGTTCTTTATGGTTTGGTAGCTATTTGATGAAAATAACACAATAATAATTAAGGTGAAAAATAATTAATCAAGATAAGCAAAAATACCTCACAAACAATTATGAAAGTAAGAGAAATTACATAATCTCGCTGCCCTACATTTCTCAACATTTGTGATGTGATGACAAGATTTTCTTGATGCGCTTCCTCTTATATTTGGTCCTTATGTACGTTTTTTCAATTGAGTGATTTTCAAGCTACCTTTCCTTGTCACCATAACTCTGATACCATGTTGAGAAATCTAGGGAAGCTAGATTAAATGTGATTTCACTTAACTTGATAATTGCTTGTGATGTTCTTTAACTTCAACTTGTAGAATTTAGAATTAGCTTCTTCCTCTCTTAATTTTTATAGTATTCTTATCATCAAACAACTACCAAAAACATGAAGATCAATAGAACAAGTGAACACAAGATATACGCTGCTAGCCATGGCCAAAACCTATTTTAGAGAGGAAAACTCACAAGAAATTCTTTTCTCCTTACAGAATCTTCAAATGAGGAATTCAAAGACCTTTAAACCCTAGACCAACCCTCCAAGACCAAGTCAACCTTTCCTTCTTGATGAACTTATCTTCTTAAAGTCAACACAAGTCAAACAATTTCAAAATTTCGGCTTCTACTTCAAGTCTGCAATTTTTTGGCCTCTACTGCAATTTTGGTTTTCGCATGTGTGAGTGGCTATAGGGCAGAATTAAGTCCTCTTGGTCCCTCGCTTGGATTGCTTCTTTCTCCTTAGGTATTGTGCCTTCAAATTTGAACTTCTAACTCCAAATTCTCGGCTTCTCTTGAGAGGATTGCAATTGGGATCTATATAGTGCTCCAACAACTTTCGCACGTGTGAGAGAGATTGACCTAAAAACTTCAACTTTGTTGCCTTTTAGCTCTTTTCTTATCATTTTCTCCTCTTTCTCGCCTTTTAGACTTCTTCTAGTGATCGAACTTGCTTGCTTGATTGTCTATCAAATGAGGTTGAATGGTGTATTATATATAGGCTTCCAAGGAGGTGGAATAGTCCTTAATGAGGCCGACTTCTTCCCTGTAGGCCGACTTGTTCACTTGCAGGCGACTTGGTCTTGGAGGGACTTTTGACACAATTTTGACTCAATTAAATTCTTTTGACTTGTTACAAAATGCCCAATGGGGTCTTTTACATATGACTATGACTCTTTCGACTCTTTGACTCTATGACAAAACCTAGAAGCACACACTAGATGTTTTGACCTAAAAATAATTTGATCTAGAGAATGAAACCCATGCTAATAAAATAACAATAATAATTTTATTTCTCTTTTACATCAAATACATAAAATCAAGAATACATAAGATATTATGAAGAGTCAAGACTGAACCTAGTTACATATTTTAACATAAATCTCCTAATGGGGAATCTGATATTTAAACTGATAATTACTTTCCAATGATTTCTTAAACCAAGTTCACTTATGTCACATACATCATTAAGCAATTATATATAGAAAATCTCAATAGTAATGCAATAATGACAGTAGGATCATAAAGACATAGCCAAGCACAAAAGAGACACAAATTTTACTCTGGAAAAACCCAACAATCTTTTCTTAGGAGACTTTGTTCAATTAAGAAAAAGTACAATCTGATTTTCCAGTCAAACTTGGTCAAACAAACCAAAGAAGCCACACAGGTCAAACCTGGTCGAGTAGACCAAAAATTGGCCTTCTTGTTGCTGCCTTAAAATTTGGTCAACATTAGTCAATAGGGTCGAAATTCGGCCTCCGACAACTGCCTCAGAATCTCAGTCAACCTGTTGTCAATCTGCCCATAAACATCTTGGTCAACCTGCAGTCAAATTGCCTAGAAACCGGCCGAAATTCAGCCTCTTGAAGCTACTTGAAAACTCGGTCACACTGCCTAGAATCTCAGTCAAACTCTCCCCAGAAATTCGGTCAATTGTGCCCAGAAATACCTTGCTCAATGCAGGTCAAACTAGGCTGCTCCAGAAATTCGTCTTCCTCAAAAGTCCTCCTTAACTCGCACGTCTCGCACGTGTGAACATAAGAATATATGATCTGTTGTGATTCGTATTAATCTCCAAGTGATGAGGTCGAGTGCCAATATATAGTGATTTAGGGTTGCCCAAGCGACACGTCTTTTAGCTCGGCCGACCTGCACTATTGGAGGCAAATTAAATTCAAAATTCAAATTTTAAATTTCTTCCTTTTGATTTGGCTACCATGAATATCGACCGTGTTGAAGGAAATGTAACTAGGTTCGGTCTTCATAAATGTACTTTTGATATTTGTATTTATTCAAGAAAAGAAATATTATTTTTATAATATATGTCAATGAGTTTCTTGCTCATTGAAATAGGTCTAGCACATGTTAAAGTGCTATAGGTGAGTCAAAGAATCAAAAGAAATTATGGAAGACCTTAAGGGAATGTTACACCATGTATATTTATGTATTAGAGTCAAAAGAATACCTCCTAGCAAATTCAACAAGTCTCCTCCATGTAACGACACCTACAAAGAAGCAATCCGAATTATATATGTCAAGTCGGCCTCATGTCTACAAGTCGGCCTAAAGGAGGGACAATCCTCTATACATAGAGGCTATCCAGTCCTCTAAAGACAATGCGTTCATCTTTGAAATCAGCGAAGGTAGGAAGCTAAGAAAAGGGTGAATGGAGGACGAAGAAAGGGTCTGCAAGTGCAGCGAAGAAGAAGGGTACAAAACCGAGCCTAAGAGGACCGTTTCTAAGGCAGTTGCAGTCACTTGTGCAAGGAAAAGGAAGGCTCCCTGCGGCCATAACAATAGAGACTCACAGTCAAACATATCTCATCATTTGGGCTAGAGACATAGGCCTAAAAGGCCTCCCACTCAAGCGAAGAAACAAGGAAGAAAAGCGAAAGTAATAGGGCTGTTCTAAAGCCTATTACAGTCACACGTGCGAGGAGGAGGAGGCTGTCTCTGCTGTCAGAACAACCCTCCCATTACAGTCATACAAGTTCGTTTGTTGGTGAAGAAAAATACGACATCATCCCATGTGAAAGGGTCTCATCAAAGATCAAGGATAAGTGTCTATTCTAGAGCAAGCGCAACAAGATCTATCAACAATTGAAAGAAGAACAAAGTGCAAGAAGAAGGAGGACGAAGTGCCCAGGAACAAGATGCAGAAAGGAGGAAGGACTTGACTTGTACTTGGAAGATATTCTTGTCAAGGTTCTAGGGTTTGGCATTGATCAATAAGAAAGCTTCAATAAGAGAAATTTACCGAAGGGTTTTCCTCTCAAGAGAAGAGAGGTTTTGGCCCTGGCAGAGAGCCAACATCTTGTGTTCTTATGTTTTTGGTAGCAGTTTGATGAAGTACACACACATGCATTAATAATAATAAGAAGAAGATTAAGCTAACAAGAAAAAGTAAAAAGACTCCACAAATTGTTATCAAGTCAAGAAGAATCATACTACACCTAATTGCCCTTGATTCTTCAACATGGTATCAAAGCTAAGGTGACACATCAAGGAAAGGGCATCTCAAGGACACTCATCAAGGAAGGACATCTACAAAAGTTGAAGCATCAAGCCAAGAAGTCTCAATCACTTCAAGGACAAGAAGGTCTACCATATATCACTCATCAAGACTACAAAGCAAGAAGAAGAGCCTTATATAAAGGCACCTACAAGAAGAGAAAATCAAAGAAGGAACCCTACATCATCTACAAGCCATCAAGCAAGTCCACTTGGAGAAAGCAACTTGAAGAACATCAAGATCTAAGGAAGGCAAGCCATCAAGTCTTCAAGGAGAAAGCAAGTCCACTACATCTCAAAATCTATCAAGTAAGTAAATGTCCCCTTCTGAATATACGTCAGTGTCTTTTTGCAAGGAAAGCAACAAATTGGTAGGTACCAATAACTTTCTTGCATGGAAGAAGAGGACTTATTAGCTTCTCAAGGAGAATGAACTTCTAGAACACATCAAAGGGAATATCACTATCCCTGTTAAGGAACAAACTCAAGCCTTAGCCAAATACAATAAGGATGAGACACGAGCTCAAAGGATTCTAATAGAATCTATCAAGGACTCTCTCATTTCTTATGTCTCCAAACTTGAAATATCAAAAGAAACCTATGATAAACTAGTAGAGCTATTCTCGGTAACCACAATTAGAGAAGTGATATCTCTACGAAATGAATTGTACAAAATGAAGATATCAAAGGAAGGAATAGCTCCCTACTTCATGAAGATCTCTGAAATAAGGGATCAACTTCAAGAGCTAGGGGAAGTCATGTCCGACAGGGAAATGACAAGTGTAGTACTCAATGCTCTACCTGAGGATTGGGGCAACTTCACATCAAGCATATATGCTAAGAAGGAAGCCACCCCACTAAGTGAAATGTGGTCTCTATGCAAGATAGAGGAAACAAGACTCAAAGTAAAGGAAGATGTGGGATCAAAGGAGCAAGCATTTGCTACCATGGCCAAGAGAAAGGGAAAATTTGGCAAATTTGGTCCATGAAGAACAAACAATAGAGATATGTCCAAAATCCAATGCGTTGGATGCGAAGAATATGGACACTACAAAAGGAATCATCCAAAATTTAAGAGGACAACAACAACAAAAGAAAAAGGGAAGAAGCTCACATAACTCAAGAAATGAAAGAAGAAGACAAGAAGCAAAAGAAGGAAGATCCTTCGGATCTCTACTATGACTAAGTCTACTTCTTTACTTAAAGTTTTCTTTCAAAGTTTTGAGTAGTATAGGAGCATGTAGGAATAGAATAAAATTGCATGGCTAGAAACATCTTCTAGAATCTAGAAGCATGAAGTACATAGTTCAAAATACTCATGTAGAAGGAGCTTTTATAAATAGGACAAAATGCATGGTTAGAAATATCTTCTAGAATATAGGAGCATGGTAGATATAGCTCAAGGTATTCAAGTAGAAGGAGCATACCTAGTATAGGACCTCATCCACAATGAAAGAAAATTGATCATGATTAAGAATCTTAGAAGACCTCCATCATCAAAAGAAAGAAACATTTGCAGGGTAAGGGTCTTCAAGATCCTTCGATGGAATCTTCAAAAGAAGATTCATAAACAAAAACATATGTCTCTTTGGGAGTCCCATTCATGGGATTCAAGAAAAAGGATGATATGCAGGCAAGCTAAGATGAAGCGAGAAGGGCCACACCATGGACAATCAATCGAAGATAAGATGATCAAAGGAGAATCAAGATGAGGTATGTATCCATCAAAGTTTAGTCATGTTATCATATGTATATTATTGAGTCATGAGAATAGTTCTATGACATGATCAAGTAGGAAAGAATCTCTTTCACCAATGACATGCCCGAAGGCATGTACTACAATGCAATTAAGGTCAACAAAAGGAAATACTCACATAAGGAGTATAAGATTGTTGACTAAGAAGCAAGTGAAGAAGGAATGCTGACTAGTCCTAGAAGCAAGCAATGAAGTAGTGCTCCCACAAGGAGCATAAGGTGGTTGACCAATCTGTCCAAGAAGAAGCAAATGACGAAAGAGATCAAGCATGAGAAGAACACCATGAATAACTATTTGACAATGATTCTTTGAAGACATCTCCCGAAAGAAGGCATGACAACTCTGACAAAGGAAGAAAAAGATCAAAGGACCCTTGGCACCTGTGAAGGCCTTGGAGATATGAAAGGTGCAGATAACTGATTCTACTCTATGAAGATGTCATGATGAAGAAGCCATCCAGCAAAAGCACCATTTAATGTTGAAGCAATATCAAGATGAAGTCATGAAGGGCTACCAGATCAAAGCATGACAACAAGAAAGTACAACGAAGCATCCATGTGAAGAGTACTCTGAAGCATAGATAAGACGACAAGTAGTAACCAGATGACAAGAGAACCTGATATATGACAAGGAGGTCACTTTCCACGAAGGAAGCAATGACATGACAAACCAGGAAGGAAAGTGATCAATGGATGGTGCCCTACCAAGAAGAAGATTTGAACAAAGAATTCATGACATTGAAGGAAGGAAGGAGATCAAGCAGCTAGAGGACCCGCAAAGAAGAAGTTGCTGATGAATGGACAAGTCCCTAGCTAAGAGGGAGTTATAAAAAGTTCCCAACTACCAAGGAACTTGGACAAGTACCATGTCAGAGGATGCTTGGGCATGTATTCCTCAATTGAGAGGAAGAGATAGACACAACATTTTTGCTTCGCTTGGGAAGAAAGAATGGGAGGATTGGGTAATCATCTGGCATCCGATACTCTTTGAGGATGTGTATGGCATCCAAGACAAGAGAGGCAAGAGGACCGATATTCTTTGAGGGCTGGGAACCCAAGTCAAGAATAGTCCTAGAAGGTCATACTCAGTGAACATCCGGGTGGGTATGTACCTTGAGAGACAATGACTAAGGTGTCTATAAGTCATTGGTCACACCAACATTGTGCTCTAATCTATTGAGAGATAGAGCTGTTAGTTAAGGCCTTGTTGTGAAAACAATGTTGGTTACTATGATGCTATAACAGATGGATTGCAAATCCAGTTTCTCTTATGTGAATTCTTCAAGATTGAAACATAGCCAAACACCTTGTAATGTTGTATGAACACCTCCCTAGCTAAGAGGGAGTGTTGAAGGAAATGTAACTAGGTTCGATCTTCATAAATGTACTTTTGATATTTGTATTTATTCAAGAAAAGAAATATTATGTTTATAATATATGTCAATGAGTTTCTTGCTCATTGAAATAGGTTTAACACATGTTAAAGCGCTATAGGTGAGTTAAAGAGTCAAAAGAATTCATGGAAGACCTTAAGGGAGTGTTACACCATGTATATTTATGTATTAGAGTCAAAAGAATACCTCCAAGCAAAGTCAACAAGTCTCCTCCATGCAACGACATCTAAAAAGAAGCAATCAGAATTATATATGTCAAGTCGGCCTCATGTCTACAAGTCGGCCTAAATGAGGGACAATCCTCTATATATAGAGGCTATCCACTCCTCTAATGATAACGCATTCATCTCTGAAATCAGATAAGGTAGGAAGCCGAGAAAAGGGTGAACGAAGTACTTAGAAAGGGTCTCCAAGTGCAGCGAAGAAGAAGGGTACACAACCGAGCCTAAGAGGACTGTTTCTGGGGCAACTGCAGTTGCACGTGCAAAGAAAAGGAAGGCTGCCTGCGGCCATAACAACAGAGACTCACAATCAAACATATCTCATCATTTAGGCTAGAGACATAGGCCTAAAGGGCCTTCCACTCAAGCGAAAAACAAGGAAGAAAAGCGAAGGTAATAGGGTTGTTCTAACGCCTATTATAGTCACACGTGTGAGGAGAAGGAGGCTGTCTCTGTTGCCATAACAACCCTCCCATTACAGTCATACAAGTTTGTTTGTTGGTGAAGAAAAGGAAGACATCATCCCATGTGAAAGGGTCTCATCAAAGATCAAGGATAAGTGTCTATTCTAGAGCAAGTGCAACAAGATCTATCAATAGTTGAAAGAAGAATAAAGTGCCAGAAGGAGGAGGACGAAGTGCGGGGGAACAAAGTGCAGGAAGGAGGAAGGACTTGACTTGTACTTGGAGGATATTCTTGTCAAGGTTCTAGGGTTTGGCATTGATCAATAAGAAAGCTTCAATAAGAGAAATTTACCGAAGGGTTTTCCTCTCAAGAGAAGAGAGGTTTTGGCCCTTACAAAGAGTCAACATCTTGTGTTCTTGTTCTTATGTTTTTGGTAGCAGTTTGATGAAGTACACACACATGCATTAATAATAATAAGAAGAAGATTAAGCTAACAAGAAAAAGTAAAAAGACTCCACAAATTGTTATCAAGTCAAGAAGAATCATAATACACCTAATTGCCCTTGATTCTTCAATAGACCGTAGCCACCAAAAATCAACACTCCATCTTGGCTAGGGATGTATTTAACTTTGACTTTCTCAGATTCCTTCTTTGCTGAACAATTTCTCCATCCAAAGAAAAGATTGAATGAGCTTGCTATGTTGATGTTTCCATCCACTTCATGTTCTAACCTAGAACTATGTGGAAAGCACCCTGCATCAACATCATGCAAAGGAAGTAGTCATCTACTAGTCAAATCCCCTTTGCAAATGGAGCAAGGTCAATACCTTTTACAAAAAAATGGTGAAACCCTGGGCCAATTACCATTCCTGCATGCCAATTGAATGGTAAAACACTTTCTTGATGCTAAAAGCACTTAGTCTACCCACTAGCCAAGTACCTCTTAGCAATATGGTTAGAACCTTATGACCGAGGGAGCACTCTCGACCTTGATGCTCTTTGGGCCATTCTCTGTAGCCACATTATATGGCCCTTGGTCAATACCTTTGACTTGTCAATATCCTAACCTAGGGAGAATGTTTGCCCTTGATGCTACAACATCAACACTTTCTCTGACTAAGGGAAGCATTCTCAACCACTCCAAGCTTGTCCCTGAAGTAAACAAACTTCGTTCTAGGACAAAGGATTTGTGAGAATGTTAGCAACTTGCTTGTTTGTAGAAATGTATGGAGCCTCACTGCTTCCTTCTGTACCATGTCTTGGTACTTGATCTTAATGTGCTTTGACCTGTCATGACGTTCGTCTCCAACGCCTGGTCAAACAATCTTGTGAGTAGCTTCCAAAGCCACATTATTTCACAACTTGCCAAACTAGCTACAATATACTCAACCTCTATAACACTGAGTGTGACAGATGTCTGCTTCTTGCTCATCGAGGATATCATAGGATATTCCAAAATGAAGCATCATCTTAATGCGCGTTCTGCTTAATTTGAATCTATATAGCAACTGTACTTTATCATTTGAGGCATATCTCAATCCATATCCAACTGTACCATGTTGGTACCTCAACACATGTAATGCTGCATGCCTCAACTCAACCATAAACTGATTGACTTTCTTCATTGGATCCATCACATCGCTGCTTTCTGGTTACCCTGATTGGGTTCTCCCTCTAACACTGGAACAAATCCTGCTTTGGCAATCCTGGCTACTCCCTCTGCGACTGTTGCTTCATACTCATTGAAGCATATTTTCTATTTGGCATGGTCCACTCATAGAAGGCATATTGCTCTTAGATACTTTTTGTCTTTTTGACAATCTCAATCTCAATCTCATGATAGTCCATCATCCCAAATATCTGAAGGATCTAAATACTATACTTCCCTTGACCAAGGAAGTAATCCATCAAATCTAGATCCTTCATCTCGAACTTAGAGGTCCACTCCCTTTGACACTAAAGTGGGGCTTGATTGCTCCCTCTATCATGGAAGCAAATACTCCTGCCATTGCTGCTCCCTCTATCATGGAAGCAAATCCTCCTGCCATTGTTGCTCCCTCTGTCATGTGAGTCCTTTTGCTCCTGTCGGAAACAAGTCATATAATAACTAGATCAACCAAGACTCATCAGATTATCCATGCCTGAGGTCTGTACAAAGCTTTCTTTAGTCTGCAAACATGAGACTCCTTCTCATGTACTTCAAAGCCCTTGAGGTTGTTATATGTACACTTCTTCCCCAATCACTCTATTGACGAAAGCGATCTTTACATCCATTTGATGTGACCTTCAGTCCATGACAAAAGCAATAGAAATAATAATTCTAACATAAGTGTACGTGGCAACTAGAGCAAATGTCTCCTTATAGTTGTCTCCCTCTTTCTAGGAGAACCCTCACAAACCTTGCTTTGTACTTTTCTATGTTGCATGCTTGATCTTGTAGATCCACTTGGAAGTCACTATGACTTCCCTTTAGGTTTCAGCACAATTTCCTTCATCATGGCATCCTTCAAACTTGTTGGCCTGCTTACTCCCTCTGAATTGGAGCTTTTTCGGTCATCTGGCATGATTCTAAATGTCAGTACAATTTTTCCTTCTTGAACACAAATCGTTTTAGCTAAGTTTATGCTCAATCTTGGGAGAATCCTCTTGCTACAAAATTTGCTTCATTTTTCCTGATGCTTCCATCAACTACTAATGCCTTGGCAGCCTTCACGATGTACCTGCAAACCTCATTAGGAGGTGTTGATGGTCAAAACTGACTGCATCAACATTTGGGAATTCACCCATTTAGAGCCCCAAATCAAAGTCTTTTCTGTTGAAACTGGTGGTTCGGACTGGTATTTTGGGTCTATTTACCTATGACAACTAATTGTGTATGCAGGTGAAGTGGATGGTGATGATAACTGATAAACTAATGTAAATACTGGTATATACTATAAACTAAAACTAATCTATTCTATTTACTTTTTCCTGGGTATATTAAGTTATATGTGCTACAAAAATAATGTTGTTTCATGACAATAAAGATTCCCACGAATTAACGTTGTTAAAATCAATAAAATAATTGATTTGATTAAATAGTTAATCAAATCAATTATAAGGTCATCACATATAAACGACAATTTCGTTATTCACCGTATGTTATGTAATTTAATCCTCACATGTCAAAAATGATAATGTTAGAATCAATAAAAGCGCATACTTATTTGAAACAATTCCTTTAAAAATAGAATGCATGCAAAGCAAATAAAAATACATGTAATGTTGGTAATCTGTGCATACTGGAATTGAAATTGGTTCAAATTATATTAAAGTAAAACTTGAGTACAAAAGTGCAACAAAAGCTTTGCTTTTCTCCAAAATTCAGAACCCTTTTCTTCATGAGTTTGAGGGGGCGGGGGGATTGATAGTGTTTTTTACAATAAAGAGCGGAATTGCTCTCCCTAAAAATGCTCACCTAAAGCATAACAAAATTAACATAAAAGAAAATGGTTGTAGTAGCTCTTAGCTAGTTGAAGATGGGCCAAGCATTCGTTGCCATAACCTTTGAATATCTAGAACCGCTGTTAGCTTTGGAGGGGAACAATGCTTGATGTGCACTTGGCACTGAAGATAGACGCTATCAAAGGTGGCAACATTTGGACGAAAGTATTAGTGTGTGCCTTTAGAACTAGCCAATGGCTATGAGGCTTGACCAAAAATTACCAATTGAGTTCAAGATTAACTTTAGCGAACTAGTCAATTCTCTTAATAAACACTACCCTCTTTTCAAGCCAATATTTGAGAAATCTCTAGACATCTAGCAAAGAATCTTCTAGATGATTGGGGATTAGATTTGATTCAAGCAATGAATCATTGATGTATTCGACTATGGAATTTGATAACTCCCTTGCATCATTGATGAGTTTCTTAACCAAACGAATCTTGGCTTTCGATCCTTTGAAGATAATTGACTTTTGCATTTCATCAATTTTAGGAAAGTCAAATTTCTTTCCTTCAACATTGTTTTTTCCATTTCAGCAGCTCATTGAGATCTCGTTTGGTTTCGTCAGAATATGTTATCGTATCCACCAGCTCATCAGTGAAAGTATTACTCAATTTGCATTGCACCTGAATCAATTCCAGTTTCTCATAGAATTGTTGTTGCCGCTTTTGTAGCTGAGCATTAAGGTCATAAGCCTCTTGTTTGAATTTCACCAGATGGGGAGTCCCGACTTGCAATTGCTCCAATTTCTGCTTTGATTCCCTGAGCTGTATATCTTTTGTCTTAATCTCCTCTGCATATTGAATTTGAAGTGCATTGAATTGCTTTTGCAATTATGTCAATGTAATATCCTTTTGATCTAACTGAGTTTGCCATTGTGTTCTCAATTGCTCTTTTTCATTCATAACTGCTTGCTCCATAGTGGCAATTTTCTTGTCCTTCTCTCTTAGCAATTCTTGCACCTCTATTGCTTTATCCATGGTTACAGAGGCATATGCACCAGTAAACTGAGTTAATTTCCCAAGCTCTTCAATAGGGGCAAGAAAGGATCCTTTTTAGAAAAATTCAAGAGAAGTGGCTTGAGAGGTTTTCCCTAGGACTAGAGCCTGGGATTCATTAATCTTCCTCTTCTTCCTGCCTCTTTTGGCCACAACTTTGTGCGTTGGGCTGTAAAAAATGCCCATTGGAGGAATCTCTTCAATATTGAGGAAGATTTTAGAAGTAGGATTAGCAGGAATAATCTCTACCTCAGGGTGGGTAGTCAATGTTGTCTTCTCAGATAATGACTGCTTTGGCATGATATTTTGTTGGGAAGAAGGATTACTTTGTAGAGTCTGCTGTTGAGAAGCAGTCTCTCCTCCTAGGATCACATTTTCTTGTTCCCCTTACTTTGGCTGTTTTAGGGCCTGATCAAACTGCTCCCAAACCTTTTCCATCCTTGGATTCACTAGATGAATTTGTCCACGAGGGATTGAAGAACTAGTTGTTGCTATTCGCTGTAGCTAAGGAGGGACCACTGGTTGAAAGGAAACTTCCTGCTGAGTAGAAACCCTAGTGTCCTTTACAAATGCTTGTTTTTGTAGGGGAAGCTGCAATAAGTCTATAGGTAGGGGAGCCAATCTTGAATTCTTAAAAGTGACAAACTGTTCTCGCTCACTGATAATTTCTCATCCACACTACTCAAGACTGGATTATAAGAGGAGGCTTCAACAAATAAGTCATCAAATTTATGTTCCTCATGTAGATATTTTCTAATAACAAAAGTTAAGGCAACTTGCTTTGCTACTCCATTAGGGTCATATGGCCTGGCCATGATGGTGGTTAATTTGAATGCTTCAATGGGTCACAACTCTTTCTCAGCATGACCGTAATTGGCCAGAGAGAAAATACCAAAAGGTAGAGGAAATTGAGGCCAAAATTTCTTGTTGATATCTTTTAATGCCTTGGTAATCCCATGGCCAACTGTTTGGTAAGCTACTTCCTTGCACAAAAGCTTGTCGAGAATGTAGAGGGGCAAGATATGGGGTGTCGCATAGCTTCCCAGGACTCTGATATATGTAAAAATTCTTCACTGAACCAATTCCCAACCTTCTTGAGGTTTTCCATGGCTTCCGGGGACAGTCTAGGAGGTTTGGTTCCAAATATGATTTCATAGAGAGGGATTATGACCCAATGAAAAATTTGATAAAAAAGGCCAAAATAATTGGACTCCTAAAGTATACTGTGATAAATATGGATTTGTGAGGGGTCAAAAAGAGTCCATTACCATCCCATGGGGTATTTTATTCTCAGACACACTGCAAGAGGTACAAAAAGCTAGAATGTGTTTTGTTAGGTTGTTGGATAATATATTTGCCCAATTGAAAATATAACTCTCAGAAGCCCCATCAATTAAGGCGACCCAACTATCAGGAAACTTAGAGACATTGGGATATGCGCATAATCTACATAACATGGCGATCGCCAACAATTTGACTAAATGGAGAGGTAATTGAATCTATAGATTAATCACCGCTCTCTTCTGTTTTGTGTTTGTTTGAGTCTTTTCTCCAATCTCTGATGGAATCTACAGGTTCCCCATGCTTCTTTATCAAGTCCTGTACATACTTTCTGTTGTAAGTGCATTGTGGGTCTGGTAAATGGTACATGGCCTGGAGGTCCTTTGCTATGAATGAGCCAATTATGGTGCCTTTCTGTGTGTGAAACTTCCGTTCAATAATATTCACAGTATCAATAACCCTTCTGATCATATCTGTATATGAAAAAAGTCGAGGCCTCGCTCCAATTTTGTACAGGAAGGAATTGGCCGCATCCTGAGGGGTTGTCTTTGAAGTTGGCGTTTTATCATCAACCAAGATTGTCCTCACTGTCACCTTAGGCTCCTCATCCTCAAAGTATTTGTAAATGCTTTCCCATGATGAATGCCTTGAATCTTTGGTACAAACTGTATTAGAAAAGAGCCCTGCGCCCGAAAGCTTTATATCTATTACTTTAACATATGGACCAGTGGATAGCTGAATGAGTGCTTTCTTCTTCGCCTTAGCTTTCTTCATTTGTTCTTGGCAAGAGGAATCAAAGCTTGCCTATAAAAAGAGTAGAGAAATTAACAGATTAGAGATATTACGAAAAAACAATAGAACGAAATAGTAAAATAACAGTTTAAACTTCTTAAATAAACTAATTTCTAATCATAAATGCGCCAGCGCAGACCATCAATGAAAGCATTAAGTTGATTGGACAAGGAAGAGGCGAGAGGCCACGTGAAAAATGCCACATCATAACCCTGGGGTAGAAATCCCGTAAGGAATTGTAATTGATATTTACTAAAGTTTTCGGGGTTCTAGGTAATAGAGGAGCATAAGTGGAGTGGAAGTCCGGAGGGGAAAATCCCATAACGAAATGAAATAAGACTCCGGGGAAATATGACGCGAGATGACTTAAATATGGGAGAAGAGTACCCGGAAGCCCAAATTTCTGTAAGTTTTGTTAATTGGAATTTGAAAAAATGCTACGGGATTCTGGGCAGGTGGGCTTTTAAATAGAGAGGGGCAACATATTGTTAAAGCAAAAGTGAAGACCTAAAATACGAGAATGTGGGCCATATGCGCGCTAGGGTGACGTGGAACCCGGATACTCAGATGCCCATAAGTTTTCAGAAATAGAAATTTTAAAAATGTTACGGGCCTTCGAGGAGTCGGGCTTAATAAAGCATAGTGGTAGAAGTGGGGCCTTTTCCTTATAAAGGAATATTAGCGCAGAAACAAAGTGGGACAACTTTTCTAAGTGCGCCATTCGAGAAAGAGATGACATGGATCCTAGAATCCCGCATCCCCGTTAGTTTTTGCAATTCAATTAAATAAAAGCTACGGGGTCCTGAGGTGCCCCGAATAACTCTATGAATTTGTGCTTTTTCCATTTATTTGAAAACTTAAGTCGAGGTTGCGGTGGTTCTCTTCAATGCATGTTTTATCATTTAAAAGGACACTTAAGGCCCTAACTGTTTATTAAAGATAAAATTAAACACATAGATCAAAACAAAGGGTCCCTATTATTATGAATAAAAATTATTGGGGGGTGGGGGGGGGGTTGTTGTTTGCTACAATAGGAGGTCATGGAAGAAATGATTATAACCAAGCAAAAGATATAAAGACAAAAGGCTGGCTATAAATAAAGTAATATCAATCAAGAAGAAAGAAGAAATGAAATACTTATCTTTTGATCTGAAGATTATAGGGAATTGTCAACTCCCTCTTGATCTTTGCCATTTTGCAATTTCATCAAGGTAGAAATGTTCATCCTCGTTCTCATCATCAACTACTAATGCATGTAGCTTTCCTTTCCTTGCATGAATTTTATCAGCTAGGGTTTCTTCATCCTTGAGATATCCAACCACACTAAAGGCTCATCTGCAAGCTAAGACATCTTCATGCTAATAGGTATAACTCCACTATTCAACATTCTTGGTCTTGCTCTAGAGTTTCACAAACCCTTGGACTCTCTCAATAAGAGTCATAACTTTCTAGTTTCTTCTAGGGTTTAGAAACCTTGAAACTTCCAATTCTTGAAACCCACTAACCATAGAATGACACATGCTTTGATACAAGTGCTATGATGGGTTCCTTTCTTGCTTTATAGGTGAAGAAGCCTTTCTCCTTAGCTCCCTCTAGCTTTGGAGTAACTTTCCAAACAACTTCAAATCTGTTCATACATTACATGTCAAGTTTGGAGGGTTATCTTTTATACTATAGATTGCCTCATATTATTCTATAAGAGCAAATGATGTGACATCCATCTTTAGATAATTCTTCGGACCATTTGACCACTGAGCATTTTGAATACATTGGAGATATAAGTCTTGACTACACATACTGTTCTTCTTCCCAAATGCTTACGCTGGGACTTCTTCTTTTGAACAACATTAATCAATAGTCGGTTAGTCTTTCTAGAGGTATTTGGTGCTGGTTACAATACCTAGCATTCCAAGTCTAGGACTTGGTCAAACTTTCTTGAGTTCAGGTCAGTCTTACACTCCACAATTTAGCTCAACCTTGACCCTTCCTTTTAAGCTCAGCGAGCCTCCTTAAGGTCTTGGTTGGCCTCCTCCTAGCCTTGCGGCAACTCGGCCTTGCTTCCTAGGGATTTGAGGCCTCTCGACTCTCCTCCTTTGCTTGAGGCCTAGCTGAGAACATGTTGCGGCCTACTCTTGTCTTTTTGTTCATGGTTATGAGGCATTTCGGTCCTCTATTGGTGAAAAAACTAAGGTTTCGACTCTCTTTTAGGGACGTGGCCTCCTTTAATCTAGAACAAAACCCTTTAATTTTTCAGAACATATGTTTTTCGGCTTGCTTCTTTCAACTTATCCTTAGACTTATGTGCCTTCAAATTGCAGCTAGGGCATTCCAATACTGCTCTTTAACCTTGCTTATCTCTTGTCTTAGAGCTGCTCTTTCACCTAGGCTCTAATACCATGTTGATTTTCTAGGGGAATCTGATCTTCTAAATTGATAATTACTTTCTAGTGATTTCTTTAACCAAGTTCACTTATGTCACATACATCATTAAGCAATTATACATAGAAAATCTCAACAATAATGCAATATTGCAATTAGGATCACAAAGAGACAACTAAGCACAAAAGAGACAAATTTTACCCTGGGAAAACCCAAACTCGGGAAAAACCCAACAATCTTTTCTTAGGAGAATTTGTTAATTTGAGCAAAAGTACAATTTGATTTTCTAGTCAAACTTCGTCAAATGGACCAAAGAACTGTTGAAAATGTAGCGAGAGAAGGTCTTTTTTCTTGTGCCTTAGCCAGTGAAGACCTCGACTTGTCTTTCTCTAGCATGAGTGTGAGCTCATGAGTTAGACCTCAGTTAGGATGAGTTTATTTCTAATTTACTAGAATGATCATAAGATGGCATGCATAGAGTTGGAGCTTCAGTTACATGGAGTCTTTTTCAGTTGACTACAGAATGAGGTGGCAGTTACAAGTTCAGTTAGAACGAGTTAGTCTTCAGTGTTGATTGGAGAGAGAACGAGTTAAGAACTCTAGCGTTGATTGGAGAGAGAACCAGTAGGACTCTTAGTTAACTCGCAATCACAATTCGACTTCTAAAATTGAACTGGGCTTTCCTTGCATGTTCGAATTAGGTCTATAAGAAGGAGGACGAAGGCACATAATTCACATATTCTTGTGGGATCATTCTTTGATTGTGTGTGCGCAGAGTTGAGGAGCTTGTGTCCTATGAAATAGGAGATCACAAGTGTACAAGGAAATAGGGACTTGCGCTAGAAAATAAGAGCCCTTTTGCGCTGTGAAATAGGAGGATTTGTGCAAGGAAATAGGAGCAGGATCTGGGGATTTGCAGGGCGAGTCAGGCTAGTGCAGCAGGAGAACAAGGTTGTTCTCAGAGAGACAGATTGCTTTGTAATAGATCCAATTGCTCAAGAACTATCAATAAAGTACCACAACAAAGAAAACAGGTTTACCCATTTTGGTTTTCTAGGTAAACAATGTAGAAAATTATAGGAGAATGTAGCCCAACCCAGTTTTCATGTTTTGCATAGTTTAATGCCCAAACCCATCATAAAACATATGTCTGATATTTATATCAGATTAGCATTTACATGAAAACAAAAGAGCTACTCTACCATTTCACTTTACACAGCTACTAATACAGTAGCAAATAGCAAGCACACACAAGAAGTTTAGACACTTGTTTTGGTCAACTTGACCCTGGAAAAACCCCACAATGGGGTAAACCAGTGCTGAAGGAAGATTTTATTTTGCTTCTTAAAATTTTCTTATAACAATAATGCACAAGAGATTTTACTTATCTTTTCCCTTGGAGAAGCAACTTAGAGGTTCTCTTTACACTGAGTTCTTGGACTGATATTGATACACCCACAATCAACTCTCCTCTACAAAGATTTCAGTGTCTAGTTTATGCTCCTTCCATTCTCGAAATGATCACTAAATTGTCCACAGTCAACTCTGCAAACCTGGGAATACTCAGCTGTAGGTATACCCTCAAGACTCTGTAGTTTCCTCCCTTAACGCAGGCAGCTTCAACTAAGAAAATAACAGGCCTGAGTTTTTCCCTTCACAGGCCCGAGTCTTTCGCTGAGTTAGCACTTGAAACACTAGCCCAAAATTTTCGCTGTAATGGCCCTAGAATTTTAGGATTCGAAAGCCTAACTGAAGGAGGGTTTCTCAGCTACTTGAACACTGTTCTGACTTGTTTTTGACTTGAAGCATGCTCAGAACTTGTAGCAATAAATTTCTCTCCAATTTAACTTGAGATTCGAGCTCCCATCTTGGCTTATGCTCAACATTCTAGAGATTTGAACCACTGTATAAGTCCTTGCTCTTCTCCGCTGTAAGTTTTCACCAAGCCTCTTCCTCCTTTCTCCTTGCTTCGCTCCTCAATAGCCCTCATGAGAATAATAAGCTCTAATCTCCTTTTCTCCCATTTTGTCTTCTCAATAACATGAGAACCCTAACCCTTAGATCTAATGGCTGAGATTAATTCTCAGCTCATTAGATCAAGGGTGGAGATGATTTCCTCTTGACCCCCTTTTTAATGTAGTCCCCCTTTCTATTAATGAGCCTCCCTAGTACTTTTTTGATTTAGTTCTGGTCACTTTTTCCTCATAAAGTCACTTTTAGAATATAGAAGTCTCTTTAATAATATAAAGTGTAGTTTAGTACTTTTAACATAAAATGACTTTTGAAACACATGTGACCTTAATAACTTAAAGTACCTAGTACAACTCCACATAAAAAGTACTTTAGCCCTCTTGATATTAATAAACTCATAATATCACTTAGATAAAAGGTAATTAATGTGTCTCCCTAGGCCAAAAGGAGAAATACCTCCTTGGTACCCTTATTTGCAACACTCCCTCTTACTGAGGAAGGTGTTTCTCAGTACTCCCATCTTGTCTCTAAAGAATACATGCTTGCCCCTTGGCAATGACTTGGTGAGAATGTCAGCTCCATGTTCATAAGTGGATATATACTTAAGCTTCACAACTCCCCTTTGAACCCATTCTTTGATGGAGTGGTATTTGATCTCAATATGCTTTGACTAGTCATGAAATACAGGATTCTCAGAGAATTTAATACAACTTTGATTATCATAGTATATCATTGTTGGTCTCAACCTCTGGCCAAATAAACCAAATAGAATCTTGCGAAGCCAAAGTGCTTTGCAACCTGCCTGACTAGTTGCCATATACTCTGCCTCTGCGCTACTCAATGCCACTGACCTCTGTTTCCTGCAGAACCATGACCCAACTGCTGAGCCCAACGAGAAACAACACCCATAAGTACTCTTCATTTCACTAGCACCGCCAGCCCAATATGAGTCTGTGGAACCAATCAATCTAACTCCATCGCAGTTGACATAGTCTAGACCATAATCCACTTTGCCCTATAGGTACCTCAACACATGTTTCGCAGCCACCTAATGCACTCTCCCGGGCTCCATCATAATCTGACTCAATGTATTGATTGTGAAACATATATCCGGTCTAGTGTTGACCAGATACATCAAAGAGCCTATCAATTGACGATACAAGGTGGGCTTCACCAACTCAGAATCTAAAGCATGCAACTTCTTCCAGTTGGTGATCATAGAAGTAGCCATAGGCCTGCAATCCTCCATACTAAATCTCCTCAAGATATCAACTGAATACTTGCCATGGCCAATGAAGATATGCCCATCCTCCTGCCAAACCTCCAACCCCAAAAAGTAATGCATCAGTCCCATAGTGGTCATATCAAACTCTGCAGCGAGATCTCCCTTGTAGTGTTGGATGAGTTTGTCTTCTCCTGTAATAAACAAATCATCCACATACACAACCAGAACGAGTGGATCGTCACCAACCATAATGAAATAGAGGTTTGGATCAACATCACTCTTCTGAAAACCCATTTGCTCGAAGTAGGCATCTATCCTCTTGTGCCATGCCCTCGATGCCTGCTTCAATCCATACAAGGGTTTCTTAAACCTACCCTCCCAGGCACTTCAAAGCCTCGTGGCTACTCAATGTACACCTCCTCTTGTATAACACCATTGAGAAAGGTGGTCTTCACATCCATCTGGTGAATCCTACAACCCATCTTAGTTGCTATAGATATAATTGCTCTGATGGAAGTATAACGAGCAACTGGTGCAAAGGTCTCCTCATAGTCAACTCCCTCTACCCGTGAGAAGCCCCATGCCACAAAACAAGCTTTGAACTTCTCTACGTTGCCATCTGCAGCGTGTTTGATCTTGTAGATCCACCTAGAAGTCATCACTGACTTCCCCTCAGGTCGCGACACTACCTCCCAAACACCATTCTTCATGATGGAGGCACACTCCACCATGGCATCCCTCCAGATTTCCTTACTGGCGACCTCCTCAAACCTAGCTGGCTCTGTCTCCACAACATCTACCACAAAGCCACCCAACCTCTCTGGTGGTCTGCTCTCCCTCACTGACCACTTGGGTTTCCCCACAACCTCTTGAGCTTCCTTCAGGGTTTCACGAAGCCATCTTGGCTTCCTCTTCCCCATAGTAGTCTCCTTTGGCGGTATGGTAAAATCCTCAACGAGAGCCTCTCCTCTTGATGAATAAGGCTCTACTATGGTCAAAGGTGGTCTTGGACTCTGAGATCCTGCACCTGACGATCCTGCACCAGGTGATCCTACACATGGTGATACTAGAGTTTGTGAACCTGTCACCCTTGAAGAAGGTGATCCTCCTAATTCTGATGTACCACCTGATGCTCCTGAAATCTGTGGTGTGACCCCCTATTGAGGAGCTTGTTGCTATACCTGATCAACCTCGTAAGACCTCCTCAAGGCCCTCTCCTCCTCAAATCTCACAGACGACCTCTGGACAACCTTCCTTTGTGCAGGAATATATATACGATAGGCCCTGCTGGCCTCATTGTAACCCACTAGGATACCCTTCTTTGCAGTGGGTTCCAACTTCGTCCTCTTCTCCTTAGGAACATGTGAATATGGAAGGCACCCAAAGATCCTAATGAGCCCAACTTCCGAGTTCTTGCCGTTAAACACTTCTTATGGAGTCTTGCTCCCCAAGACTTTGTGTGGGCCCCTGTTCTGCAAATACATTGCAGTGTTACATGCCTCGACCCACAAGAAGAAAGGTAATCTCTCGTCATGCAACATAGCTCTAGTTGCACCCACTATGACCCTGTTCTTCCTCTCTACCACCCTATTCTGTCGGGGGTTATATGGCACTATGTACTCCCTCTTGATGCCTACACTCCTACAAAACACCTTGATCTCCGTGGACGTATACTCGCCCCCATTATCTGATCTTAACACCTTGATCTTCTTCCCCGTCTGGTTCTCAACAAGAGACTTAAACTCTTGGAACCTTTTGAAGACCTCATCCTTGGTCTGTAGAAAGAAAATCCGTGTCTTCTTGGAGTGGTCATCAATGAAGGTCACATAGTACTCACATTCGTTCAGTGATACATGTGACATACAACCATAGACATTAAAGTGTACCAAGTCTAAGATAGCTGCAACTCTGTTGTCACTGCATGGGAAAGGTGTCTTAGTGTACTTTCCCAAAGAAAACCCCCTGCACACATCATGATGATCAACGCTAATCTCCGGTAATTATGTAACCATCTCCCTCAACATCTTGATTGCTCCATGGTGCAAGTGAGCTATCCCTCTTGTGCGATAGTTCAGACAACTCATTGCTGCTGGTCTTTGCCAGCAAGGCTCTAATAGGCTAAACTTGCCCCTTTCAGAACACCACCTCATACCCCTTGTCTTCCAAGCTGGAAACTGATATCAAGTTCTTCTTCAACCTTGGAACATAAAGAACATCTATCACTTTCAGAGGAGGTAATGACTCCCTCTGAAATGATATTGGGCCCACTCGTGCTGCTATGATCTTAGAGTTATCTCCAAGCACAACCTCCAAGTCAATATCATCCTCTGAGAGATTCGTGAAGTGGTCCCTCACTCCAGTCATATTGTAGGATGCTCCACTGTCAACAAACCATGCACGGGTTGATGTAATATGAGTGGCTAAACTCACCACTAAGGCAAACTCTGTGTCAAATTTGAAAGTGAACTTGTCCACCTCTGCTGAACCCACAACTCCCTAGTTGAAAATTGACAACTATGGGATGAATTTCCTTGAATAGAATTTCATTTTTGACCTTTCTAAATTGACTTTCTAAAAATAGAAAGTCATGTCTATCTTTGCAACCATGACTTTCCAAAAATAGCAAATCACCTTCCATCAATTCGTAATCATATATATCTGATGGAAATTCACTTAACTTGTCCTTAATCAATCTCAGCTGTTTAAATTTTATCTTAATCATTAATATTATTATTATTATTACTATTATCCTCTTTATGATATTATTATATTATTATTAAAAAGAAATTCAAGTCTCTCAGCGATGAGACTCAATCATGTCATATGTAACTCCCCTCAATTAATGCATATGTTGTTCTCTCTCTCTTAATGGATTCATTCCTCTCTCTCTTTAATGCTCTTACACACCTCTTACACTCTTTAACGACTCATCATAAAAATATTCCTCTTACACCTATTTAATGCATAAGTTACACTTCTCTCATAGTTGCGTAAGTTACACCCCTCTCTTTTATGGCACAAGTTACTGTCCTATTTTGGCATATGTAACTCCTCAAGTCATAGGAATTACTCCCTCATGCATTCAACCCCTTTGCTCTTCTTATATATTTGTGCCTCTCATCCTCACTTGACACACTTACTTGTGCTTGTGAGAGGAGAATTCAAACTTGAGAAAGAGAGAGTTGGAGAGTTTAGAGGAAGATTGAGAGAGAGAGAAAGAGATTCTTGAAGAGCAAGAGCAGATCTTGGAGAGCCAAAGTGATTTAGTTTTTGCATCAACTACTGCTATTAGAGATCTTCTTCAGATTTGGGTGAACTAGTTCAATCCCTCATTGTATTTTGTATCTTTGCCGAACAATTGATTTCTAATAAAAGAAAAATCTGGTGGGGTTTCCCCTTGTGGGTCTTTCCCTGGTCATTGACCTAACTTCTCTGTGTCTCATTGAGTTCTTGGCTGTCTTCCATTGTGCATATGGTTTATATGGTTTATGTTTTTTCTATAATTACTTGACTTATTTTGCAGCATAAAGAAGTTTTGGACTTAAGTAATTGTAACAACATAGAACATCAAAATTTCAACATGGTATCAAAGATTTGGTGAAGACAAGCTCTATTTCCAACTCTCTTTCTATTGGAATATCTCTTGCTTTCAACTCCATTTGCAGATCTCTTTCTGCTGGAATATCTCTTGCCATCCGCTCCATTTGCAACTCTCTTTTTGCTGAAATATAGCTTGTTGTCTGCTCTATTTGCAACTCTTTTTCTGCTGGAATATCTCTCGCTGGCCACTTCATTAGCAGTTTTCTTTTTGCTGAAATATAGCTTGATGTCTGTTCCATTAGCAGCTCTCTTTCTGTTAAAATATAGCTTTCTGTCCGCTCCATTTGCAACTCTCTTTCTGTTGAAATATAGCTTGTTGTTCGCTCCATTTACAACCCTCTTTTTGCTGAAATATCTCTTGCTGTTCCTTCTACTTGCTGCTCATTTTCTGTTGAATTTTCTCTTCCCTTTTATTGCTGAAATATCTCATTTACAGCTGAAATATCTCTTTATGTCCCTTTCTATTTATTGCTGAAACTTTGAGTAGATCAAGATGTCTTCCTCCTACTTTAAGAACGAAGAGAAGTTGGTTGATGCTTTAAACTTCTTCCCTTGGAAGACCAAATTGGATATTACTCTTGAGGAACATGATGTTCTAGAGTATGTTGAAGGAGAGGTAGCAGAACCAGCTGAAAACTCAAGGAGAGGACTATGAGGAAACTTTTGTTCTAGTCGCCAGGTACACTTCCATTAGGACTATTTTTTTGTTTTGCTTCAATTATGGGCGGGAGGTTACATCTGATGGATGCAAAGAACACATTCCTCAATGGTGTGATTGAGGAGGAAGTGTACATAGAGCAACCTCAGGGCTTTGTGATACATGGGAAGGACTCCCATGTTTGCAGATTGACGAAGGCTTTATACGGACTCAGGTGGGCACCCAATGCATGATATTCCAGGATTAATGGGTACTTGATGAGTTTGGGCTTCACCAAGAGTGATGTGGATCCTGACCTTTACTACAAAGTTGTTGATGGTGATCCTTTGATCTTGGTGATGTATGATGATGATATGTTCTTTACTGGGGTAGAGAGACTCATTGTTGGGTGCAAGAGGGAGTTGGCTTCAGAGTTCAAGATGAAGGATCTTAGTTTGATGCATTATTTTTGGGGATTGGAGGTGTGGCAGAGACCAAGTGAGGTCTTCCTTGGACAAGGGAAGTACATAGTTCAGATCTTGAGGAGATTAGGTATGATGGATTGCAATTCCATGGCTACATCTATGGTGACAAATCTGAAGAAGCTGAGTGATTCCACTTCAGATTCGGATTTGGTGGATCCCGCTATGTATAGACAGTTGATTAGATCCTTGATGTATCTGGTTAACACCAGGCTAGATATTTGCTTTGTAGTGAACTTCTTGAGCTGGTTTATGGTTCAGCCGAGGCATGCACATTGGTTTCCAACGAAGCATGTGGTGATGTACCTGCATGGTGCAGTGGGATATGTTTGAGATATATCTCAGGTGGTGAAGTGAGGCTATAGGGATATGCCGATTCTAATTACGCTGGGAGTGCAATGGACAAAAAGAGTACCTTGGGTGCTGCTTTAGCTTGGGATCGACTATGATATCCTGGTTTAGTGGGAAGCAAACTTCTGTCGCACTAGGTACAACAGAAACAGAGTATATCATAACCAGTGCCACAAGTCAGGAAGTAGTGTGGCTTCAGAAGCTGCTTGCAAGGATTTTTGATCAGAGTATATCATAACCAGTGCCACAAGTCAGGAAGTAGTGTGGCTTCAGAAACTGCTTGCAAGGATTTTTGATCAGGTGTTAGAGGCAACCTTGATATATTTTGATAATCGAAGCTGTGTTAAGCTTTCCGAGAATCCAGTATTTCATGACAGGTTGAAGCACATTGAGATCAAATATCACTTCATCTGAGACATGGTGCAGAAGGGAGTAGTGAAGGTCTAGTACATATCCATAGACAAGCAAATTACAAACATTCTAAACAAGCCTCTGTCTAGGGGAAGTTTGTATACTTTAGAGACAAGCTTGGTGTAATGCAAAATGTCTCCCTCGCTGAAAAAGATTGTTGATGTTTTCGCAGCATCGGGCAAACATTCTTCGACGAGGTCATGTTGATTTGACTAGGGGAGAATGATACATTCATCCATAGGGCCATGCTGATTTTTCTAGGGGTAAATGGCCCAGTGATCTGGATTGGATCAATATATTGTTTGTCATCCATCTCGATGCTTTTAGAGTGGAAAAAGTGGAAGAATAATCTCACGAGACCGTTTTTAGTGGCGGCACCCAGTTTGGAAAAACAGGGTTTGAAACCTTTTGGGCGCGTTTTGAGGCATCAAACGACGTTTTTGGGGTTAAAACTTTGTTGCTTTAGTGCTGCACCTTTAATGCTATTCTACACACAAAGACCTTTCCAACGATGCAAGAATCACATCAGTCAGAGTCCATATGCGAAAGTTATGCCACGTAGAAGTTGACTTTCTTGTTTTCACCACCATAGTTTGAGATGATGCCACGTCAGGCCCCATTATTCATGGAAAAGCGGTTAGCGACATGATTATGGTGTAGAAGACTCTATATTGTAACTCTGGTTAAGCGTTGAGCTAGTCAAACCTAATTACTAGTAGGCTATCAGGTTGTGTTATAACCAGGCCACCAGGAGGAAAAAGATTCCATTCTTTCGAGTGGATTTGTTCCATAGCTGAGCAAAAGTAGCCAAGAGGGATAGGAGATAGAGCACATAGAGAGGATTTGTGCACTATAGTAGCCCATGGGCCACAGGCCATACTTGTACACGTAGCCGTATTTCCATTCAGAGAAAGTGAGCGAAGCGACCTTATCTTCCAGCTGGGTTTTTCTCCTGAAAGGGTTTTCCAGAGCATATCTTGTGTCAAATGTGTGTGTGAGCTTTTATTTTACCGTTTTCCATTTTCTGCATAATTTTCATTTGCATGCATGCACTATTAACAATAAATCTATAGATCCAGAAATCTAGTAAAATTAAAATAGTGTATATTCTAGATTTTAAATATAATATTATCAAATCTGTTGTGACAAACTGTCTAGTGGAATTTCCTAGTGTTTTAAAAACTGGCTGGTCTGAATTGGTAACCGGTCAAACGGGCCGGTTAGCAATCCCACTGGGTCAAACCGGCTTAAAAACCCGGTTTACCTCGTCATGTCACCTTTTTTTCCCTAACTGGTCCTAACCAATTGGTTTAGGACAGAACCGACCGGTTTTGTCCTAAACTGGTCGGTTTATTGCCAGGGCAACTATAACCCCCACAAAATGCATTTTGTGAGTTTTGAAGCTGGTTTGAGGGAAATTTGGGGTTGTTTTCCTCCAAAAATAGTCCCTCCAAGAAAAGCATGCTTACCCTCTCATTTTCCTGACACATCTCAACCCTAACAATGTTGGCAATTAATGGTAATGTTAAATTCTTAAAGTAAAAGTGACATTTCCTTTAATTTTCATTTTCATCCTTTTACTTAAATTTTTAACGTTACCATGAAATGACTCAGGATGTTTGAAAGTGGTTTCGACCTTGTTGGATTTCATATGCGGGAACTAGAATTTTAGATTTCACTCAAAATTCAGTAGACTTAATGGTTTTCAGGATTTCAAGGTTTGGGGGTTTGCAATGTTTCCATTTGATTCTATCATGCATGAGGGTATGAGATTGGTGTTTGATCAAGAGCATGAAGCCCTTTAAGAAACTTGATTGTGGTGGCATTGATTGTTGAACTATGTTGATGTTGGTGGTATTGATTGTTGAACTCCTCTACCATGACCTTAACAAGAATGCACCCTTCACTCAAAGGAAAACAACTGGTTAGGCAACTAATCTTTTTCTACCATAATATAAGGTTGAGGAGATGAACCCTTCACTCAAACCAAAATCATTGGTTAGGCATGTTAAACCTTTTCAATTTCTATCATGTTATAAGGTTGAGCAATCCAAGTCTGAAGACTTTGAGCTAGATGATGTTCATGTATCTATTGTTGATGATGTTTATGTATTTCTAGTAGCATTGAATCAATGATGAGTTTCATGAGGGACCATGTTGATCAGTGATTTGTAGTTTTGATGTCTATTTTTGCTACTACTAAAGTTGTAGAGGAGTTTTAGGAGTCCTCAAATTCGGAGGCATATTATTTATGTGGCTCATGTTGATGATCTCTTGTCTAGTAGTGGTGATGAGTTTGATCATGATGAGGAGTGATCATGTTGTTGATCACTGATATGTAGACTTGTAGTAGTTCAGTGACCCCATAGCTTAGAGCATTGTTTTCGGACTCTAGAGGCCATTTAAAGCCTCATTGATTATGTATTTTGTTGCGGATATGTATTTCACTCAGTGCCAATCTAATATATTCACCTTTACATGGTATATAGATGAGCAAACCTTGCATATTTTGTTTTTATTGGCTTGGAATCATGGTTTTAAATCTTAAAAATAGTTTTTTTCATTAAAAATTAATTATTTAATGTATTATTTTAAACCGGTTCGTTTAGACCTGACCAGTCCCGGTTCGAAACCCGGTTCATTAGGTGGACCGATCCGGTCACCGGTTCCGGTTTTTAAAACATTGGAATTTCCACAAGAGGTATCACCCAGGGGCAGTGTTTCTGCCATTGGGCCATGCTGATTTGGCTAGGGGAGATTGTCCCATGATGCTCACAATGCTTGCTCCTAGATGGAGTGATATATTTTTTATAGAACGAATTTGATTTGTTTATCTAATGGGGTTTTTACCCGTTAGTGGAATAAACAATTCTAGTCCAATCTTGAGTTGTAATGTAGGCTCCATAAGTGAAGGGTTTTCTTGTGACGAGGTGCCTCTTGATGGGTCCCCACTCAACATTAGAGCTCTATATAAATAGACAAGCATGTGAGGAGACAAGTCATCAACATAGCAAGCTCATTTTGATCGTTTCTAGCGAGGGAGAAATTCAACCAAGGAGAAATCTGTTCGTCTTCATCTTTTCTTCATCATTCTATCTCTATCTTGGAGGCTGCACGTGTGACTGAGTTGACTGAGTTTGAATAGCATCTTGACAGCTGCACATGACCAACATTTACCATGGATGTTTGACCAACTTTTGACCAACATTGACCATGGTTGTTTGACTGCAGAATTTGACCACAAATTTGGTCGCATGTGGGAGTTGACTGCATGCTACACGTGTGGGTTGACTGCAGACTATTGGCCGCAGGGCCGAGTTTGACCAGGATGGAATTTGACTATAGAGTTGACTTTTCACTAGTTTGACCAATGTTGACTAAACAATAATTTGACCAAGTTTGACTAGTATTTGACTTGTATTATTGACACAGGTTTCTAGGCAAATTTCTGATTTGTAAACCTTGTTGAAAGACAATTTCTTCTCAAGAGAAGATTGCTGGGTTTTCTCCCAAGTTTGGGTTTCCCAGTGTAAAATTTTTGTGTCTATTGTGCATGGCTATCTTGATATGATCTTTCTTGTTTCCGTTGCATTTACAATTGATATTTTCTATGTATTATTCAATGATATCAATGGCATGAGAAATACTGTTTGAAAATCATTAGGAAGTAATTATGAGATCAGAAAATTGTATTCTATTGCACATGCTCTAGAATTTCAACAGAGAGGACACCTTGTGAAGGAAAGAAGGACGAGTAGGCCTCATTCTTGGGCAGACCTGTGAGGAGGCAGTTTTGTGTGAGAGCCGAGTAGGGCAAAGAGAGGGCTGAATCTGCTTTGCTGTGAGAAAGAGGAAGGAGTGTTGTAAACCTGTTTGTGTGGTGGCAGTCCAAGAAAGGGGAGGGCGCCTTGTGGTGTAGGGCTGGCAGGGAAGGCCACAACCTGTAGCAGCTGGCCACAGGCCTAAAGAACAAGGTCGCAGACAAAAGGACAGGCTGACGTGCTAGCAGCACAAAGTTTAAGGGCTGATTGCAGGTCTGTGAAGAAGATAGCAGTAAAAGAGGGACAAGCCGAGGCCCGGAAGATGTATTTTGTAGCCCAGACAGGAGCCTGTGAGGGCTAGTTTATTGCTAAGTAGTAGCACAGTTTAGAAAGTTGAGTTTGCTCTTGACTTTTAGTGATTGGATAGTAACAGGAGTGGCCAACAGTGAGCACACAGGCATGGAGATCGAGGAGGGTTCTGGCAGTAGGGACAAGGGTTATTTTGTGTAAGTTTTACCTTGTATTTTGCATTTTACTGAGCATTGTAAAAGGGCCATTTTTCTTGTTATGGGAGCCCTAGATTCTTGTCGAGGGACTAATAAGAATTGTGTTTTGGGGCTGAAATTTTGTGTTTACTGTGCATGATTTGATTGTTGGTAGTGGTTTTATATGTCTGCAGTGCAAGATTTGTTTCTGGTTAGGCACGTTAGTGTATTTAAGTTAATTAGTTAATGTGAGTCTGTTACGAGATTTGGTGTATGTGTATGTGCACTGAGCATAGTGCCCACATGCCCAAAACCTAACAAAAGTGGGGCAAGTTTAGAGCATCTAGCATAAGCCAAAATGATAAAGAGAAAGTTCCTTGGTAACATAATGATTGGCTCAAGGTCCAAAGAGTGGCTCAAGCTATCCTTGATGTTGAAGTGGTTGAAAATAGTACATATAATGAAGATCAACGTCATATTGTGGAAGGAAGAGATCGTCTAAAATAAGTTGAGAATCATCCATAGAATCATCTATTAAAAATAGTTGGATATATCTCATAGACCTGTGATTAGAGACTGCAGCAAAGAAGGTTAGAATGTATGTAGCTCCCCTTTGAGAGCAAGTGGTCATAGGCCTGAGAATGTCACTATGAGTCAACTTCAATAATTGAGAGGTGGATTGTATCATAATATAATGAAGCATCCACTAGAAAATCACCCACTTTTGGAACATAAACAATGTCTGCAAATGTGGTGAGGTCAATAATGAGATTATCACATCCAAGAATAAGGCCTAACAGACAAAATGCTGCCATATGTGCATCATAAGGAGAATCCACCAAATCAAGTAACTGAGTAGAAGATGTTTGCATAGAAGGTACATCAATAAGAGGAGGTACATTAAATTGTCATAGAGAGATCCACTATAATAAGTTGAGAATCATTTGTATTAGAATCTACAAAAAGAGGTAGTGGAAACAATCCTAGTGGATTTTGAATAGAAACTCCATTAAAGTAGTATCTATACCTAGGTTGCACTGAAACGGATACAGATACGGGATTTGAAACAGATACGACGAATTTTCAAAAAATTTGGATACGATACGACTAGGAAACGATATATATATATATATAATATATATATATAATAAAAAATTTCATATTATCATTCATCTTTTAGTCTTTAGAATCTAGATTCTATATTTAAAAATGCATAATCACCATCATGAATTCAACATAAACAAATCATCATCATCATTTCAATATAAACATTGTCATCAACATCATCAATGATTCTTATAACATTCAAGTTGGTACCTTTGGTGAAAATGTCAGTACCCACACATAGTTTAAAGGAATATGAGATTGTTTTCAGAGTCATATCCTTCATGAAATTATATATTTTTCTAATGAATTTGCTAACACTAATACAGAGGCAACATAGTGAATTTGACTTTATAAATAGTATGTTGCATAGCATCTTGGTCTAGACTCTAAAGGAGTAGTGACATAGAAATTTTGGTTAGTATCACCGAATAAAATGTAAATTTAATCATTGTAAATAATAACGTCTACACATTGTAAATTGTACTGTATTCCAGTAGCTACAACAGGAGATGCTTTGAAATTCATAGAAAGAAGTACGCTGGATTTATTTATTCACAACCTAAGATCATATGACCAAGAATCAAAATACCACAATTTAAGCAATTAAGTATTGTGAAGTATGATACTAGTAAAGAAATGCTGAGAAATTTAACCTAAAGCAAAGAAACTGCTTCCACCAACCCACTTTGTGGGTAACAACTTTCCTTCTTGATTTCATAGATACCTTATGAGTTTCCATTCCAAATTCCAGGTTTCCATCCTTTAGATCTGGCATTGTTGAAAACTTGTTGGCAAATACCTCTAGGCTCTATCATGTCATGAATCCTTTTTCAAGATAAATGTTCACTTTCAGATGAGCTGTAATCAATGGATATAAGGTCTGCAGAGAATTCAGCTGCATTTACATTATCCGGACAAACAAACATGGAATATATTCTTGCAATAAAGTGCCTACAACATTGGAAACCTGGAAACGTATCCATATTTTCTTGAAACGTATCCAAATTTTCTGGAAACGTATCAAATTTTCTTGAAACTCCTTTGAAACGTTTCTGATCTCAGGTTGGCTCTTTCCAAAAGAGTGAAACGTGGTGGAAATGTTTCGATGCCGTTTCCAAGCTGTTTCGTACGTGTTTCCATATCCAAAACGCTGAACGACGTTTCCGTGAGTTGGGGGCAGTGTTTCTGGTAACTTAGATCTATACTAGAAAGATTATGTAGAGAATATATCAAAATATTGTTCCATGTACTCAATCCAGAAGCCTGAAATGCAAAACTGATAGAGTCATATCTTGATCAAGGGTTTGGAACAAGAGATCGAATGCATCTGCAATGTGCGCAATGAGATGCACAATTTAGACTGTGTCAGCAATATCATCTAGAAGATTCTTGTCGCAAACTATTACTCTGGCAAGCTCTTCAATCCCTTGAAGAAAAGTCAGGCAAGACTAGATGGCACAACTTTTCTTATGACAACCATTGCATATAGAGTTCTTCTGTATGAGATCTGCCCAATTATAAGTAGCCCTTTTGAAGAGGGCAAAGAGCTATTTTAAGTTTATTAGGTTTAGCAAAGGAGGTTTAGAAATAGTACTAGCACTCCCAAGAGATGTTTCAGTGTATTTTTCATCTAGAGAAACACAAAGCTTAGCCAAAAATACAACCCTAGAGAAATATTATTGCAAAAAATGAACAAGAAGATAATTTTTGGATTTTGAAAGAGAGAAAACCCTAGGAAGGAAGTGCTACTATTGTAGAGAAGGTAAAGGTCCTCCGGGATACCTAAGGACCCCTTAAAGAGCAGTGCAACCTTGTGTAAGAGTAAAACCATAAAAGAAATGATCTGAACTTGCAGCCCTATAGGTGATGACGAGAAAAACTTCGTACAAAATAGTGAACCCTAGAGGAGATGATCCAAACAATATTTTGGATCAGCTGCTGTTGTGATCCCTTGAAGGTGGGTTAGAACCCTAGGATAAACCTAGGAAACCCTGGAAAAGTGATGACCCATAGGCTAGTTATGCAGTGCTTAGGGCATTGCCACTAGCTAAAATCTTTAGATGAATCTTGAAATAAATCAGATTTGGTAACCCTAGTTCCACAGCAACAAAAAATTAATCCCACCAGTGGAAAGTATTCAAACTGTTGCTAAACAACCAGGTCCAAAACCTTGGTTTCTCAATCATGAAAAATAGTGATGCTAGCAGCCCAAAGCCTGGTAACAACTTCTGAAGTAAATCAGTGAGTAAGCACTAATGTGGGGCACACCAACCACAATGGACAAGAACTCTGTAATTAGTGTAGAAATTGGCAGAAACAGAGACAATAAAGCGCCTTCCAGCCAGAAAAACACAATAAAACAATCTCAGTACTCTCTGGTTAGGCTTTCTTCCACATGCAAAGTCTGATCACGGAAAGATTGGCATGAACAGCCAAAAGAAATCCTAAGAACAACAGCGTAATGAGTAGGGAAATCCCACACCTGCTTTAATACCATGTTGAGATCACAAAGAGAGAGAGGGAATCAAATGGAGGCAAGTCTCCAACCCAAAAATCTGCAGTAATAACAGAAACAACCAGCACTATAGAAATGCTATAAACTGCTCTATAGAGAGAAAGATACCTAAGCATGAGTGATCTATACTTGATATGGACAAATGCCAATGAAAAGAAATATGCCAACCACAAGAGAATGCAAAGGATATAGTGCTTATAGGCCTAAAATGCTTGTTTTAGAGAGCATTAGCTTAATGATCTAAAAGTTGTGTATTTATAGACAACTAAAGTAGGGCATCCTCCCAATAGAAGTTATGGGCCTGTTGCCCATCATCATACATGGGTAACAAAGAAAATATTTCTCGTGATATAGATTTCCATTCAGTGGCCACACATATTCTTCATTTCTCCATAGTACATATGATTGATGATGCCTCCAATGCCTTTCTCAACTCCAATTTAGGTTAGATTTTTATGGGGCCATAGGCTCACAAGGTACATTATTTCCATTTGTCATAATGAGTGCTATTTTCATATACAAGGGGTCATCCCAGAGTGAGATATCAGTGATTTGGTGGAGAAGGACTTCCATTCAAGTGTGCAGGGTTAGAGGAAGAGTGCAAGGGCCTGCAAGGGAAGGGTCCAGATCAGCCAGCACATTGAAGGACTGATCAAGGGTTTGGTCAGCTGGATCAATCCCAAGTTTATGTTGTATCGGTATTTTTACTTAAGGCCATCATCCGAGGAAGGGATCCCTTGTATGCTGTAGATTCTTTTTAATGAAACAACATATTTGAAGGGTACAAATTTTGTGTGCATGTGATTCAGATTAATGATGAATTTTCTTTCACTGTTATATTTGTTCTACGTGTTAAAATCCCTGTTGTGTCTTTTATTCAGTAGATCTACAAAATAATATAATGTTACTGCAAAGGAATTTGCTAGGTAGTAATTGGCCAGGTTGTCGGGGTTAAGGAAATTCAACACTTTGAGCTCATATTGGTTGACCTAAGCCATTAGAACAACCATAGGACCCTTTGAACTCAAATATGAAAATTACCTTGAAATCCACCATAAACCCTAATTGTTTAACTCTCATAATTGATGGTGATAGAAGTAGAAGCCTTAGGGGGCTCTTTACTTTGTTTGATTGGGCCATTAGATCCCTAAGATCTACTAGGGAAGCCTCCCTTGTGTTGGATTGCATTCATCGGTGAAAAGAGGGGAGTAGTTACTAAGGTGATAGTGGTGACTCTTCCATGTTACTCATTACCTTAGTCACCTAGTGAGACTTTGCACTAAAGTGGAAAATTTTATTGTAATATAGTCCACATAGGTGGTCGATTTCCCCAAGAGGGTTACTGAATCTAGATATCAAAGTTGACTAGGTTGACCTTAACCACACCTCAATAGAATAAAATAATAAAGTATGGCATTAACCATGATTAGAAGTACACTAAAGATACATATGAATGACCCATGATCTTTATGCGTAGATTGCACCAATAATTGCAACAATGTAAAGGTTGATATCGTTCGCTTTTAACTATGATTAGAGCCAAAGGGTCTCCATGTTGTTTGATAAGGTCTCTAGAGAGAATCATAACATACCAGATTTGAACAAAGGTTCCATTCCTTGGTAACCAAGACAACATAGATTTAATTGGGTGAAGAGAGCTCTACAAGAGTTTCCATATTGGAGAACCTTGAGGGTTTTGTAGGGGATGATCTAGGCACGTCCTCTTTTTATCCATTTGGTAGTACTCTTTGATTAGGTTTTGTTTCTCCTAGCCTAGATTGTCCCCTACAAAATACTCCAAATTCTCTCTCATACAAAGGACAAAGAAAAAGAGCGACCTTCAAAGTTATTGGATGTAAATGTTGAAGATGGAGAATTGGCCACACCCTTCATGATGTTGGCCTCTTTATCTGTGAGATCCAATGTTGCAGTTATCGTTATCAGGATATTATCGGCAAGGGAAAAAATCGGAGAAAATCGTAAAAATCGGGAAAAAATCGTAAAATACAAAAATATTCATTTTTTTTTCAAATTTTTTAATATCTAAAACATCTACAACATAAAATAAATATATTGACACATAAATATGATAAAAGAACTAATATATAAGATGTGTAATATCATTTCTAGTGCTACATCACACATAACAGTGAATCATGTGCTGAATAGTAAGTCCTGACTCCTGAGCCCCAACTCAGCCTCAAAATATCAACAAAAAATATAATAATGTATCTCATATCATGAGTCATAATGTCATATACAATGAAATGAACTAAATAACTAAAGTCTAATACTACTGATTTCCTCTGCCCCTCTTGCGAGAAAATGCAATAGCTTTCCCTTTCCCTCTAGATGTAGATGCCGGTGGAGTTGGCAGTGGA
>APFE031070435.1:132459-153539 GCA_000404065.3 Pinus taeda
ATATATATATTTTTTTTTTGTTGTTGTTTTCGCGATTTTTTGCAAAAAAAAAATTAACGTAAAAATCGGGCGATAATATCGCCAAGCTCAAAAAATCGCTACTTTCCAATATATAGCGATATTATTGCGATTTTTGCAACACTGGTGAGAATCATCTTGTAGCAAAGACTTTGTTGCAAAGGATGATGGGTCAATTATGGGAGGTGCTCATGCATATGTATTAGCTTTTGGACCTCATGTCCTAGATTTTCTAGTGGTTTTTATCATCAAGTTTAGAACTAAGATGATGTAGCATTATATGATGTAGATGGTGGTAGAGACTATGACGATGAGGACAAATTTTTATTTTTCACTATTGATTCTTATCTTTTGACATTTTTGTGTATAAATATAGCTAAATGTGGTACTTTACGTTGTGACATTTTGAATTTTCTCAGTTTTGCTACTCTAGAACTAGGGATCTTTATGTATTGAATCTTTATATTTTGTAATTGAATAAAATGATGAATGTACAAATATATGTATTATTAATTATTGGATCAAGGTTATTTTTTTATCGTTTTTTATGATCATTGATTATGCTTTGTTACAATGAATTGGCAACTAAGTTGCACAGAACGGGGAAACGGGAATGAGTTTCCAAAACGGGTATGCATAGGAAACGAAATGGGGAAACACGATATATATATATATAATATATATGTGTGTGTGTGTGTTAGGACATTTAAGAAATGTTATGTGCAATCATAAATCATACATGATACATTATTACATTACATTATCCAATGTCATTGCATAAACTATAAGCCTACAAATTATACATGATGATGAAACATTCTAACATCACATTTACTCATGAATGATCACATACTGAAAGTAGTAATATACAAAAATAGCCTTGATAAATGAGGCTAATACATATATATCCAAAATCAACCTTTATATATGAAGCTGCAAGTACAATGCTACATCAACAAGTATCAAACTATGGACAATGACCATACATAGAAATAAAACATTAGCTCAATCTAGTAAACAATAAAGACTAATAGTCTTCATCCTCATCATCATAATCCTTGTCAAACATAGAAAAAGAAGCATGCTCAATAGTGGATGGTGGACCAGAAGAAGATGATGGACCAATTCCACTTTAGGTTCTTGATCCTCAATATTCATGGCTAACACTAAATATTCATGGCAACAATAGAGAGCTTCAAATCAGTAGTTTCTGGATCCACATCCCATTCTTTTGAAGGCCCGTTGCTATATTTTGGATCCCTACGAGATGCAAGGCGAAGGTTGGAGTGCACATAAACAAGATCCTCTACTTTCTGTGAACCCAACTTGTTGCACTTTACAGAGTAAATAAAACCATAGGTGCTCCAATTCCTTTTTGCTGTTGAAGAGCTTGCCACTTGTTAAAGAACACAAATGACAAGATTTTGCAAATGTACACCATTTTCTCCATGACAAATACACCACTTGGACTCATAGTTCTTCTCTCCTCCAAAGTTGATATATCTGAATAATCATCTAATACTGCAACAAAACTGGCAAATTATTCCTTCCTCTCCTTTTGTAGATGAGCTAGAAACATTCTCATAAGGGCCTTTTCACCTCATTAGCCACCTCTCTATCCTTATGGGGTGCCTTCCTCTTCCCATCGCTTTGAGCAATAAGATCTTCATCGTAAAATCTTGGGTTCAGGGCATGTGCTAAACTGTGCAATAGAGTGTTGAAATTGTTCCACCTACCAATGATGATTTTCTTGACTAAGTCAACAAAATGAGCATCAACAAATAAAAACCAACTCCTGTGAAATGATTTCCGTAGTTTTTTCAACCATGGTATCTGTGCCATCATATACCTCTCCTAAGAAAGGTTGATCTGTGTCAGCGTTCAAAGAACCCAAATGTAGGTGTTGTGAACTTTAGCAAGAAATCTATCTTGCCCTTCCACTCCCCATCAAGACACAATCTACGCATCATATATCTCCGCTCCGAATCTGCCTATCTCCACTTAGCACAAAGTTGACTCACAACCATAGAAACTAATGGTTTTTAACCTCAACAAGGTGGCACAACATTAGGAAGTTTGAGGCATATCTTGTCTCACCAACTTTCAACAACTCCAATTTGGAGTACTATCGAAATATTGCTTGAGATTGGTGGTGGTTGGTGATGAATTTAACAATCTCCCTTGCTTCTCCTGTGAGTTCCTTTATCCACAGAACTTTACTGTCAATATCCTCTAAGATTAGATTCAAATTATGGACAATGCAAGGTGTCCAAAAGATGTGATCATACCTTCCCTCAATAATTAAACCTATAACTTTGTAAACTGGTGCATTATCTATGATAACTTGCACCACCATATTAGGTCCTATTTGTTCAAAATGTTTTATTAAAATATTAGCAATGAACTGTGCGTCTATTATCTCTTTTGAACAGTCTTCGGCCTTTAAAAACATTGCTCCTTTTGGTGAAGTGGCAATGATATTTATCAATGGCCTACCCGTCGTATATGTCCATCCACTTGAGACTATGTTAACCCCAAAGCTATTCCAGGGAGAACGATTCAGTGACAAAATATCCTCATTTCTGAGAAGTTCAGTTCTGATTTTTTCATAGTTGGGCCCCTTGTACCCTGCAAGAGCTTTGTTAACTTCCCTTATGATCTCTTGCTAGTAAGGAGACCGAACGACATTGAATGGGATAACACATGCAAAGATGTACCTAGCCACTCTTCAATCAACTTCTTCTCTCCCTTGCACATTCACCAATTTAGCAATTCTGCTCTCTTTAATTGAAGGAGACGTCCCTTGGTATTTTTGGATGGTGGTCGTTGTTGTTGAGCTGCTTTCCTCTTTCTTGCTTCAACCACAATCCTTGGCTCAGTGTTTGGAGCTTGAGGAATAGCATTAGCAAGCTCATCATGCCTTCTTTTAAGTTGATCAGCCTCATCTTGCTCTCTTTGATATGGCCTCCTCACTGTTGGTTCTGTTATTTTTGGGCAACCTACAACCCCTTGTCCTCCTTCATGCAAAAAATGCGGTTTCACTCTTGGGTAGGAGCCTTGAATCACTGCAAATATTACATCTCCATTCCCATGAGCCACCACCTCCACATCTTGAAAGCTTCTAAACATGCCTCCCGAGAGGATAATACTCAGCCGTCTTGTTTGGCTTGGGGGCTGAACGTGCACCTTGGTAGGAAAGCCATTGCTGCAAAAAAAATAAAAAAACAAATCTGTAAAGAAAAAAACGTTCTCAACATTTTTGGAAGCATAAACCATAAAAAAAACAAGAAATAGTGGGAAAAACTAGGAAAATGAATGCTTCTTACCGAAGTTAGTTTTCTGTAGCTGAAGCTACCCAAAATGCCACAAAACAATAGAGAAAGATGGCTGTAGCTGCACCAAAAACCATGAATTCCGTAGCTGGAAACTCCCTCGCTCCGAATCTGCTTGTGAAATCTCTGTTGCTTGCTGTTGAAATCTCCTTTGCTCACTGCTGAAATCGCCCTAGCGGAAACCACTGCTCTCTTCCTCTTTTCTCCTTGCTAAAATCACCTCTTTCCAAGTGAAATGACTTGCTCAATTCATGTGATGAGGGAAGGAGGTGAAACTTTTATAACTTGAGAGAAACCTCTAGAAACATCTAGGAATTAATATAATCACAAAATTTTGAAGTAAAAAGGTGAAAAGAAAAGAAAAACCGAAAAAGGCAATTTTAAGTGGAAACACACTGTACGGTGGGCCAAACGGTCTTGAAATGTGTTTCCGGCTGTATGGGCATATTTCCATCTAGAGAAATGCACCCATACAGCCAGAAACTTGTTTCAAGGCAGTCTGGCACGCGTTCCCGGGTCGAAACGGGCACGAAACGAGCCCTACCCCCACGTTTTCTGCAACATAGATTCTCAATTATAGCTATTTTTAGAACTCATAATTTCTATTCAAAGAGGGAATGGGAATCACATTCCTCGAGTGCTAAAAGCATGATACAAAAAAAGATTGAAAAAGACAAAATCGTTCCTTTCCAAAAGCCAAATACAAATTGAAGCCTCATTTATCCAGCATCATTGGACTAAGTTATGCTCCTCCAAAATCGCATACGCAATCCACTTACAACAAAAAAGTGATCAAAATATTGCATCTCAGATGCATTTCTAGTACCCAAATTAAAATTTTTATAAGCAAAAGAAATAGCAACTAAATTCTATAGCTGGCTCCAGCTGTCATCAAACCTCGAGGGGATTTATGCCCTATCTAGTATCAACCGCCTTATAGGATTGAGGATAAACATCCCATCATGCACTCCCATCTCACGCATGTGCACACACACACATACATATATGTATGTGCGTATTGCACATATTTCTCCGGATATTTCCGATCTGTCTGATATTTTGTTTTACTTTATATTTCTAATCAGTTTCTTTTCGGACCCTCAGCGATATATTCCTTGAAATGATATTTGCAACATTCATAGGCACACACACACACATTGTTCACATGTGATTCCTAAAGTTGGGTCCACCATCACACCCATATCTGATATCCACTTGTGCCTGCATCTGCTTCTTTATGAATGCACTAAGTAACATAGCCACAACATAATGGGGAGTTTTTGAATCAACCATCTCCCCCCCAGTTGTCCATTAGCCATCCATTTCACCCAACATGCATTACAAGGTCACAAAGGATTCTCCTTTTTGTCCCTACTAAATATCAACAACTTTTCCTAATTTCTATAGTGCTGCTCATCCTACCTACTATTTGCATTGCTTATTGTTGAACACTCTGCAACTTGTCAAATCTCTAGTCCTCCTGATTCACTACCTACATCTTATCTCTAATATCTCGAGTATAACTTCCTAGGACTTGTCCCCATCATAATTTTCCTTTGGCATCAAGAATCACTCCTTCTATCTGTTTTTAGAGACGAGATTTGATCTCTACGCTTGCTACCAATTTCATTGCATTCTCCTAAAGACTTAACATGAGAATATCTTGTTGATTTCATCTTTATGTCGTTGGTTTCGATGGCATCATTTTGCAATACGTACATACCATCAGTGGCAGGTTGCTGCATTGTCATTGGATCTTCATCCATCATCATTTTCAGCTAGTTCTTGGATGTTTGAAACATATATACAATTGGACTGGTGTTTTGCAATGTTTCATGACAACCTGCTCCCAAATAGGGGGATGCCTGGGGAAATGTTTCCCATATCCCCCTTTTGGGAAGCATGGGAAATGCAGGGGGGAATGTTTCCCCAGTGTGGGAGATGTGTTTCCCCAAAAGGGGCACTTTTGGGCGCCCCCCATGAAAGGGGTGCTTCTGGGCGTTCCCGCATAAAATGGGTGCTTCTGGGTATCTCCCATGTGTGTCTCTCCGCTCCCGATTCTTTAATATGGCTTGCTCTTCTCTAGGTTCATGAGAATATTTAAAACCCCCAATGTCTAGAGTTGCTGTGTTTCTCCAATCATTGCATCACACTGTTGGCTTCTTCTTGCTTGTTGATATTGTTGCTTGAACAGTTTTGTATTTACATTATTTTTTGAGATTTCTAACATCTCTTCAATGACAAGCTGTTAACAACACCAATTGAAGCACCTTCTTATGCCTTCTTGCAAACTTGTCATGGTATTAGCAACAATGGGTTTTACTTCCAGTCCTCGATCACCACATACTTGGGGAAAATCCTTGAGGACATTCCTTGCTGGCATCATCTTGCTAATTTGTATCTTGTAAGGTTGACACTTTTCGGATTCTTTGCCTTTTGTTGGAATGGTGGTGACTTGAATCCTTGTTTTTATTTTTGCCTCTAGCAAAGTTTGTTTATCTATTGGCCATTATAGCTTTGTCTAAGTCTTTTATAATCCATCTTGTCCTTCCCTTTCTGTTGGAAGTCATGGGATCAAAAAAAGTGTGGAGGATACTATTTGGGGATTTTGTAGCCATTGAATGGATGGAAAATGTCACTTTACGTTCAATGAGTGCAAACATTTAAGTTCAAATTCATTGGTGATAGGGAATTATTTTATTGTTAATTTATTCAAACTTTTTTATTTTGTTTCTATGATTCTAAAAAATGGATGATATGCTTCTAATGAAAACATGAAAAAGTTCCTTTTGTTTTTCTTTTTGCAGGGGCATGAAAACACTTACTACCAAATGTCATGCAGCAAAGTTATTTGCAAAGCACATAAAGATAGAGGAACAGGTACATGACTTTAACACTGTTTTAGTTTATTCTTGTGTATAATGCCTTAAGATATGCAATCCAATCCTAAACAGTCAATCACAGAATTGAATTGTACTTGGCAAGCTTTTACTCATAGTCAACTTGGATTTGTTCACAAAATTCAGAGGGATTTTGAAAAAATTTAAAAAATACATAAAATATTGTAAATTTAACTGAGAGGTATAAATTCATAAACATCAATTCAAATGTGAGCAATTAGAGATCAGGGCTGCATCTTTGCTGTTTTCTATTGCATGTAATGGTTGAAATAAGCAAAATAACATCATTATACATAAATTAAAATAATTGAGATACATAGCATACAAGTTTTCAGAAACATTGTGATGCATTGAGACATATTGGGCAACTCCTATATGAAGGGGTACAAAAATATGCAAATACCTTCTTCAATCTACATACCAATGGTTGGACAACAATCATGAATGGATTCACCTCAGAACTCAGCTCTAATTTAGCTCCTATTCAGCTCCAACAACAGCTAGGGTTCTCATATCAAACCAGCTCCAAACTCCCCACATGCAAACAATGATTGAAAAATGAGGTGGAAGAGGCTTTTAAGAGGTAAGATAGGGTTATATATTTTGAAACGGTCCCACATTAAGCACTAAACATTGCTTGACACTGCCTTTGTTGGGTCAACTAGTTAGGGTTAGAATTCACCGAGTTAGAGAGTGACTTGGCTAAGGCAGGTTGAATTACCAACTGACTTGGTTTTTGTCGACTGAGCAGGCTAACTTGGCTTGGTTTCTCACTGAATTGTGTCAAACTTGGCTGATGTCTAGTGAGGAGACTTAGCTTGAGTACATTAGCCCATTGTTCGCTGACAAAGAACATCTGCCACCTACAAATTTTCATGACTATGGAATACTATTTATGGAAATTCAGCTCACTTTTCCCATGTTGTGTGTCCACTCACTGCATTGACTATGCCCAATTCAGTTAGGACACTGTGCAACATGAAGAATTTGAAGGGATCAAGTATTGGGTAGCGATTGCTCCTGTACTGTGATTGCCTGATATTCAACAAGTCTTCAGGATTGAAGTGAATGCTTCTAAACATGCCATGGTACAATTTTGAGGTAGCTCCAAAGACCTCTTGCATGACACTTTTTAAGATATTTTTAGGTGCTGTATTGAATTATTTGGCCTATTATTGTGAGATACACATCGCCACAGATTTGTGCAAGTTGCTAAGTTTGATGAAGTTATTTGCTTGGTGAAGAGACAATCACACACAACAACCATAAGTTCCTCTAGTTCCTGTAGTGACAAAGCAAGATCAAGAATGCACACAAGTAATGGATCACATTTTTGTACTAATTCAACATAGTAGTTAAGTACTAGAGTGGAATGACAGAAGATTGCGAACTTCCTTTTGAGACCTACAACATTTATATTGATTGTGTCTGCGCAATTCTACTATTGAAGGACCATCTGAAGGTAGTCTTCCCTCACCGAAGTAAGAACCTTCTTAAAAGGATCATCTGAAGCAACAAGTTTGTCTCAAGTTGAAGATTCTATTTTCACAAGTAAGTACCTTTTTATAACCTAATCTAGTAAAAATGACTTCATGTTTCAAGTAGAACCATAAGCTGGTTGGGATATCAAACTTCCTTGCATGGAAAAGAAGGATAGACATAGTCCTTGAAGTAAATGAAGTCATTGATCATGTCCATGGAAAGGTCTCCAAGCCATCCAAAGTACAAGCATTATCTGAATACATGGAAAGGGATCTCAAGGCTCAACATATTCTTAAGGAATCTATTAAAAATCCTCTCATTCCCTATGTAGCCGAGCTGGAGACATCTAAAGAAATATATGATAGACTAGTAGAACTTTTCTTTGAAAGCACGATAGAAAAGATCATATCACTTAGATCTGATCTGTATATATTGAAGGTGTCAAAGGATGAAGGGATATCGTCATGTCTTTCAAAAGCATCTCAAATAAAAGGGCAATTGCAAGATCTAGGAGAGATGGTATCTGATAAGGAAATGATCTCTGTTATTCTAAATGCATTGACTGATGAACAAGGTAACCTCATATCTACTAAGGAAGAGGAAGCTATCCCATTCATCAAATTATGGTCTCTCTTAAAGGCAGAAGAAGACAGGTTGAAGAAAGAAAGTAACAAAAGATCAAATAGAAGGGATCAATCAGTGACAAAAAGAAAAGGGAAATTTGGAAAGTTTGGTCCTCCAAAGAAAAAGAAGAACATGGCTAAGGAAAGATGCTATGGTTGTCAGGAACTTGGGCACTATAGAAGAGATTGTCCTAAACGTAAGAGGGATAGGGAAGAAGCCCATATTATCGAGGAAGTGAAAGAACCTGAGACAAAGAAGCTTAAGAAGGATGAAGCAAAAGATCTCTACCATGACATAGATGATCTTCTTCACTAGAAGGTACTTTTCACTTGTAATTTATAGACGGGAGGCAATGTAAATAAGATAGGATGCATCAGATTAGAAAGTAGCATTCTAATAGAAGCATTAGAAGTAAGAGCTTGTGACATGGGAGGCAGAAAGAATGTCTAGAATAAATTCTAATGTTTACAAAGAATAAGAAGCTCTTGGAAACCTCATTGAAATATCAAGTATAGAAAGAAGTAAAGGTCATCATCAACTCGGATCATCATAAAATAGTCAATAAGGAAACATATGTTAGGTGAGGATATGAAAGATCCTCAAGTTTCTCCAATGGAATCCTTATCAGAGGATTCACCGATCTGGAAAGAAAGCAAATGTTTCATCAGGAATTTCAACTCATGGGATTCAAGGGATGATGGTATGATGACATAACAGTGAAGCAGGTTAAAACTCGTTCGTTCAAAGGAAGCTGCTACAGGAAGTCTGGATGACCCAAAGGAAAGATGAGGTATGTATGCTTAGATAAGTTATTATGAAAGTCAAGTCATATGGTTGCAGATAATATGGATCATTATTTCCATCTTGGGAAACATGATCAAAAGAAGAACAGATCTCCTCCTCCAAAAGATTGCAGAAAGGCATAAGTCTGAAATCAACATAATATGTTCTCATATGAATCATGAGGAAGCTAACTCAATTGAGGAACTCTGATTGGAAGCTCCTGGGAATGAAGTGTGAAAAGAAAGGAAGAGATCGTAAAATATGCAACAAAGGTAAAAGGCATTCAACATCCTAGACCAAGAAGAATTGACTGGAATATCTCCTAGAAAGATATGAAGACTCTAATAAGAGTCGGAAAAAGATGGAGACCCTTGACAATGAATATCTTTGGGAAATGTGTCAATCTGCATGCAGGATGATGATACCTACAGGGAGATGTCATGATGAAAGGCCATCAGAAAGGTAATTTTGATTTAAGTGTTCATTTCTTATTTTTGAACTAATATCTGGATGGGCTTATGTAGGACTGCCAAAGGGAAGATCTATGGATGACTTCCAGGAAGACCATATTGAAGGATGTAAGATCTTTCCGGAAAATATGGCATAAAGAAAGTAGCATGACATGAAGCAAAACCAAGATGGAAAATTGATGGATCACTTTTTGATGAAAGACATGACTAACTCATGGATAAAAGTGATGGATGGTTGTGCCTTATGTAGAAGTCCCCAAAAAGTTGAAGACTCCATGAAAAAAGAAATTTATGACATCGAAGAAAAGAGGAGTTTTTCAAGAAGCTGGTTGTCCCATCATCTCCACCTGAGAAGCTGCTGTAGGTCCCTAATTAAGAGGGAGTTTGGAAAGTTTCCTACTTGGAAGAAACTTGGAAATTCCTAAGCCAAGAGGGAGCTTAGGTACATTCCTTTTGTAGGAATGAGTATATTCCTTTATTGGAATATGTCCTCCTTATTTGAGAGGGAGAGACAGACATGTCATTCTGGTCTTCACCTAGGAAGACAGAATGGAGGATTGGGTAATCAGCATTCGATACTCTTTAAGGATGAGATAAGGCATCCAATAGGAGAGTATTTGTGGAGGACCAATATTCTTTGAGGGTTGGGGAGTCCAAGATAAGAATAGTCCTCATGGAACACACCCTGAGTACCCGGGTAGGGGATGTTTCAAGAGAGACAATGATGAGAGTGTTTATAAATCATTGGTCTCACCAGCATTGAGCTCAGATCTTGTGGAGAGATGGAGTTGTTAGTCAAGGCCTTGCTATGTAACAATGCTGGTTGATATGATGCTATACAAATGAGTTACCAATCCCAATTCTTCTTATGAGAAATTCTTTAGATTGAGAAAGTCCAAGTACCATTATGAATACCTCCCTAGTTAAGAGGGAGCGTTGAAAAGTGTAACTAGGTTCGGTCTTCATAATGACATGTAATTATGATTTTATGTAATGTGATGTACAAAAGAAAAATAAATTTATTGTATTGCTTGCTTCATGGGTTTCATGAGCAAGAGATTTTATTTTCAAGTCAAGACTCCCATTGAGAGTCTTTAGGAATTATTTGTCATCTAGTCATAAAATGATAGAGTCATTGTCATGTAATGATGTCATGTTATACTTTGTAAAAGGTCAATCTTGTCTATGTAAAGTATCCTCCAAGACCTTGTTACTTATCCTCTTCAAGTTGGCCTACAACGATGGAAGAACATGCTAGAAGAAGTCGGCCTCACTACTTGTCATCATGTCGGCCTAAGGGTCATGAGTTGATGTGTATAAGTAGCCTCACTCGGCCTCACTTGAAGGCATGCAACTCATCAAGCATTTGGTGAAGAAGTGCGAAGAAGAAGGCTACAAAACAAAATTTCGAAGAAGTGATAAGGAGAGTTTCTTTTGGGCAAGCGAAGGAGGATTCTTCTGGGTCAGCGAAGTAAAGTTTCTTTTGGGATAGCGAAGGAGGATTCTTCTGGGTCAACAAAGTAAAGTTTCTTCTGGGATAGCGAAGGAATGATTCTTGTGGGGCAACAAAGAAAGGATTCTTTTGGGGCAACAAAGAAAGGATTCTTCTGGGTTAGTTGTTTTGGGTAACCGAGAAAGAGATGTAGAGACAGAGATTCTCTAGAGGAAGCCAGTAAGATCATAGAGACCAAGTTTCTCTATAGGAAGTCGAGAAGAAGCAAATGTGAAGGATAGCGACTGAGTTTCTCTAGAAGGATCCGAGGAGAGCAGTTCAAAATCAAGAAGAAAATCGAGAAAGGGAAGAGGCAGAGCATCAAGGTTAGTGACAAGGTCCTTGAGAGGATAATAGAGTCAAGGGTCTTTGTCATGGTCTTGGTACTCATCAATTGAAGATCTAGAAGAAGAATTTTGATCGGGTTTTCCTCTCAAGAGGTGATAGGTTTTGGCCCTATCTAACAACCCTACATATTGTGTTACTTGTCTTTTATTGTGCATATTGGTAATTGTCTTGATGAAAAGAACACAATAATAACATAATGAAGAAAATACTGCTAAGAAGTAAAAATATATCACAAGCAATTATCAAGCAGAGAAATCTTTTAACTATTCATGCCCTAGATTTCTCAACAATTTTTGCAAAATCTAGCATCTTATTGCAAAGCCTCAATAAGCAACCTAGACAACGTGCAACAATGGGAGTGTCACTGTTGTTGATTTTTCAAAGTTGTCTTAGCTGATAATTACTTCTAATGATTTTAATTTAAATCCTCTTGTATTCACATTCATCATTAAGCAATTACACAAAAAATCTTCAACAATAGAAGAAAATGTCAGTAGGATCATAAAGAGACAGACAAACAAGAGACACATATTTACCCCGTGTAAACCCACTTTGGGGGAAAAACCCAACAACCTTTTTCCTAGATAAGTCATTCAATTCAACAAGAGATACAATATGATCTTTCCAAACAAAAACAAGGTCAAACTGACCATAACCAATCCCAAGTCTAACCAGGTCAGATAGAGATAAGTAGCCTTAGAAACTTTCGGTCATCCTCAGAGATCTCAATTTTCCTCAGGAGAACTCGGTCCATCCAGAGATTCAACCTTCTGCCTCAGAGAATAGGTTTGTCCAGAAGCTTGGTCTTCTGCCTAGATTCAGTTAGTTGCTTTAGAGATTTTCATTCTTCCTTGAATGACTTCGATCAAACCTAGAGGAATCTTGTTCTGTTGCTTCCCATGTGTGAACATAAGGTATATGACTGATCCGAATTACTTTCCAAGTGATGAAGTCTAATGGGTATATATAGTGATTGGATGAACCCGAAGTGGTGTGTTTGTAGGGTCAAGCTGTCTTGACATTTTTGGAGACATAAAAATTTAAATTTCAAAATTTCAAAAATTCTTTCTTTTGAAATTGACATGAAGAAAATGTCTTGTATTTATATTACATATATTTGAAGGGTTAAATTATTTATTATGAAGACCGACCATTGCTACGAAATTCAACAACCACCACCACTTCAACAACTACTTCCCTTGTTTTAGTGATGGACACAATCCAACACAAAGGAGGCTTCCTTAGTAGATCTTAGTGATCAAATAACTCAGTCAGGTTAATTTAAGTGCCCCTTAAGTGTTATATAGTTAGGATTAAGGGTTGATTTATGAGTAAATTCTAAATTTGAGTTCAAAGGGTTCTATGGCTCTTTTATAGGCTCAAGTCAACCAAAAGAGATTCAAAATAGATCCCCAAACACGCAATCAAGAAATTACACTTGGCTGTAATAAACTAGCACGAAAAATCAGAAACTGCAGCAATAGAATAGTTTATAACAACAATTTTTTCCCTTGAAACAATGACAATTAAGTGAAAAATGAGGGCTAAGAATAAGAGTAAACAAGAGAATAAATTACACCAGTTTTCTGTGGTTTAGAAGGCATAATAGCAGAAATGGTAAACATCAACTCTAATTTAGTGGCCAGAAAATGCACATAAAATGATACTTTTTCTTTTCCAATATATTGCAAACAATCCCCAACCCTATGACAATAACCTCCAAGACAAATAATGCTGAAAATATATGATTTTGCTGAAGCTAAACTCTAATTTGCCTAAAATGATAAAAATAAATGATTTTATGTGTAATTGATTGTTACAAGAAAGAGGACTCGTGCCTTTCTCAATCTAGGGCTAATGGAGTCTAGGAACAAACAAATTTGAAGAATTTGGAGTAGATATAAGAACGAAAAGTCTAGAGTAAGTCCACTCAGATATGCCTTGGGTTTTGAATCAACACTGTCAATTTCCAAAGATGAATTAAGGGAAGGAACCCACTTGGTTCCTCCTCAAAGACTTGGAAGAAGGGTTTGTTTAATAAGGATAATGAAACAAACTACTATTCCCACTTGCTTAATGTTGAAAATAGTACCAAGGAGAGGTGTTTCTAGGTTTTTATCCCTTTTAGCCTAGTGAGCACATTATTTACTTTTGTCTCAATGACATTTATGAGTCATATCAATGTCATGGGTGGAAAAGGTATTTAGAAGTGTTGTACCATGTACTTTTTCTAATATTAAAGTCACTTGTACTTTATAAAGTGACATTATGTGTAAAGTACTAAGTGTACTTTTCTAATATTAAATTGAGGTGAAAAATCACTTTATGAGAAAAATTAGAAAATGTACACAACTTGAAAAAAGTACTAGGAGACTTTTAAGTGATGGGACTAATGTATGAGGGGGGTCATTTGGGAGAATTGATCTCAACCACACATCTTGAAATTTGAGGATGAAATCTCACCCTTTGGGTCTTAGGTTTAGGAATTCAATCTTTTCCAAGGAGACAATAGAGGGAAAAGAGAAATCATTTTTCACTTCACTCTTGAGAGAGAGCATGAAAAGAAGAGAGGAGAAGAGAAACTTCATGAAGGAGGAGAGAAATTGCAGCTAGAGAAGAGGAGTTTGAATCCCAAAGAGAACCTTCAACAAACATGAAAATCGAGGAGGACATAGAAGCATGATTTTGAGGCGCTGAGGCATGGTTTTCAAGGGACAGCAGCATGATTTTTGAGGGTTTTTTGGGCATGGTTTTTGAGGAGATTACAACAGCTGTCAGGCCTGAAATTCGAGGCAAAATTTTTGGGACAACTGCTACAGGCAGCGTGGAAATTGAGGCACAGTTCAGCTGCTGTCAGGCACAAATATCGAGGTAGACAGTCACCCTTTCAACACAGAATTCGAGGCACCCTCCAACACAGAAATTGAGGCAGGGTTTGCATAGATTTCGAGGCAGAATTTGAGCTGTGAAAAAAGGCAGAAATTTTGGGCATGTAATTTTGTGGAAATCTGAAAATTTTAGTGGGCACAAATTTCTAGAAAAGAGCATTTAATGCGACAGCAGAAAAGGGAGATAAGTACTGTGTTTATTTTATGTACTTATTCTTAATTTTTCAAGCAATAAAATCCTCATTTGAAGACCAATTTTCCCCAATAGGCTCTAGGGTTTTTCTGGAGTTAAATTGACCAAAATTAGCGTCTCAAATCATAATTGTGATGAATGCTTCCATAATTTTTGCATTAATTATCAGCTGATAGGAAAATGAAAAATTAGTAGAAGCACTCTTTAATGTTTGCAATAAATGCATACCGAAATTTATATCAACATGACAAAACATGTGGGTTGGGCCTAAACAAACACATGTATAGTTGTAAACTGGGATATGGGTGCATATCATTTATTTTCTACATGGTATCAGAGCTAAGTTGAGGTTCATATCTCAATTTTCACTCAGCTGATAAAGAGGGCAGCAACCTTCTAAAGTCTTCAAACAATGAACTTAAACCTTTGAAACATTGTCAGAAACCCAAAGACTTCAACAATTTAGGGGGAGGAAGGTTCCAGCGCATAAATTTACTCCATTTTGTTGGTTGTGGGGTCATGGCTACAGGGTTGAGAGTAGAGGATAGATTGGCAGGGGCTGAAAACTTTGGCACATGGAAGGAGAGGATTACGCTTTTACTGGAGGAAGTTGAAGTGTGGGATGTTGTTGAAGCAATTGTACAAGCACCGAACGATCCAACTTAGTTGATGGAGTTCAACAAGAAGAATGTGAAGGCAAAAAGGATCCTTGTGGATGTCATCAATGACCATTTATTCCCTCATGTGTTAGGGGTGAGGTATGCACATCAGATGTGGGAGTCCTTGGTCTCTTTGCACCAGAGTTCTAATGAGAACAAGAAGATGGTGTTGCAACAAAAGCTACGCAACACCAAGATGACCAAGACTGATAGTGTACTGTGTGACATCGTTCCTCACTAGAGTCTCACAAGTGAATGATAAGTGTTGGCTTGAGGGGGCCTGACCCAGGTTCGGAGTTATTTAGCCAAACAAATCCCTACACTACTGGCCCTTTCGGCATTAGCCCGTGAAGCGTGGACTAAAGTCTCACCCGAAGCAGTATGGGGGGATGTTGGAACCAAGTTTCCGCACCCTTGAGATGTCTGAGGTGTTGATTTAGTCCAATAATGCCTACCTTCGCGCAGGTCACTTTGCGCATTGTTCTAACCTTCACTACCCTCGCGATTTGTTATAATCGTCTTTGTGCAGCCCTAACCAGGGGCTGAGATACTTTCGTGCTGCTATGGCAGCGACTTGCGCTATTTCCCCAAATTACACCGCGAATCTTACTTATCTTCTTACAGATGTTAGTCAACTTTGCGTAAATAGATATTCTATCTTGTATTCACTTAATCAACACAGTGATATATATTCGCGCATCATATAAACAGTAGAAGTGCAATTCATACCCAATACATTCAATGCATAAAACAGGAAATAAATACACAGAAATGATATAAAACTTTTCTTTATTAATGATTCCAACTGTTACAGACTTGACTCGCCCTATACACTCAGCTGCAGAGCCTTCTCCTACTCTACGACCCAAAACTAGACTTTACACTTCAGATCTTCCACTATGCTTCTATTCCATCATTAGATTCCATGATCCTTAAATTTCTTAACTACGTAGAACCTCGCTCTATTTATACAATCCCATGGTCCGTGGACCATGGGTAGATCTCTATAGCTGACATTACAATAACAAAATTGAGGGCGGACAACCCTATGACTTTTTTACAAGCTACGTGCTCCGCACCCACAAAATGCTGAGTCTTTACATCAGAGTTACAATTTTTGACCAAAATTTAGACTCTAAGCCCCAAAAATTTCCTTGGGGGATCCCGCGCCCAACAATGAGTTAGTTGCCATTGGATAGGTTGTTTCAGAGGAGCAGTTGGTTAGGATTGCCTTAGAAAGTTAGATGGGTTCACCGAGAAGTGGGATTGATTTATCCACGGCTAGGTGGCCAGAGAGCACTTTCCTGGTTGGAGGAGGATGTGGGATGATTTCATCCAGGAAGAGATCATGAGGAGTACAAGAGGTGACAACAAGAGCGGTGGGGGAGCTGAAGAGGAGAATGTTGCTCTTGCGGTGAAAGGCAAGAATGGTAAGATGGCCAAGAAGGTGTCTTCTAGTGGAGCAAAGCAGGAGAAGGGGAAGCAGAAAGCTAAGGAGAAGGACATGAGCAAAGTGAAATGCTTTATCTGTGGGAAGATGGGTCACTATGCTGTACAATATCCCGACAAGAAGGGTAAGAAGAAACATGGAGTTGTAGCTTTAGTAGATGTGGATGATTTTGCGGCTATGTTTGATTCAGAGTGTTCTTTGGTGGTGAGTTTAGCCACTAATTGTCACAGTTTCCACCTGTATGGTTCATAGACAGGAGGATGCATCTTGCATTATGACCAGAGTTTAAGACGCACTTCGAGGCCTTTTAGGAGAATGATATTGATCTTGGGAGGTTTGTGGCTTAGGTGAAACTCCAATAGTCAAAGCAACAGGGATGGGGACAGTTTCATTTTCAGAGGAAGTCATCACCTCCTCTGAAGGTTACAAATGTCTATTTATGTTCCAAAGTTGAAGAAGAGTTTGATATTAATCTCTAGCTTGGAGGATAGGGGGTATGAGGTACTGTTCCAGAAGGGACAAGTGTTGATATATCCCAGGGGATCCAATATCGAGTCTGCTCGTAGTGGGAGACTATACAGACTTATGTTTGAGCCTCTTAGAGCTATGGTAGCGTAGACCAGTAGAAAAAATGAGTTATGTGAGCTACGACATAGGAGGATGACCCACTTGCACCATGGAGCTTTCAGGATGTTGAGGGAGATGGTTACAAGTTTTCCTGACTTCAGCATAGATGATCATGATGTTTGCAGCAGTGAAACAGGACTCTCCGAGTTTGGCGATTAATTGCGATTAATACTCTGCTCGGCGGCTAAACGAGCCGACTGCAAACTTTACGAGTCAACTCGCGTTGACCGAGTTTGACTCGTGGTCAACGCGAGTTTGACTCGCGATTCGTGCGATTTATCCGATCTGGCGTTTTTTTGGCGAGTCCCGCCATTTTTTTTTCGCGTTTCGGGTTTCGGTCAGGGCAAATGGCGGGAAGCAGTTAACTGTTGGCCTTTATAAACATCGCCCGAGGCCCTGAATGCAGTATACTGTTAGCTGCCAGTTGCGTTTGCTGAGTCGTTGCTGCCTCCGCGTACTGGAACAATACGCTGCCAGTTGCGTTTGCTGTCGTTGCTGAGTCCGGGTACTGGAACAATACGCTACCTCCGCGTTGCTGCATCCGGATTGCTGCCTCTGCGTTGCTGCGTCCGCGTTGCTGCATACGGGTTGCTGCCTCCGCGTTGCTGCATACGGGTTGCTGCCTCCGCGTTGCTGCATACGGGTTGCTGCCTCCGCGTTGCTGCCTCAGGTTTTAACTGATCGATTCTGTCTTAATCTGATCGATACTGTTTCTGTATTTCAATGCTGTCTGTGGTACCTTTGTGCTGGACCTTGAATATATCAACACGGATAGTTAATCTAAAATGTGGGCATAACATTTTGATTATTGTTTCTTCATTGCCTGGTAGGCTGGTAGTTGTGAAGATTCAAGAGGACTCTATTTCTGATGCTTGAACGGTTTTTCTTTAAAAATCTTGATTTTTTCTTCAATAGTCGCTGGATATTCTGTCATTAACTTCAACCAGTCCTTTAATTATAGTAAAGCAACCCTGTAGCACACCTGTAGCTCCAGTCACTTATAGTCATGAATATTATGCAGTACCATTGTAGATTTCAACAGGTATGAATTTCATAAAACATCGTTATCAATTAGAGGTTTAAAGAAAATATATTAAAATTTTGCAACACTATACTACCATTAACGTCTATTAGGTAAATATAACGCTCAACCACCCGCACTATGGTGGTGTTATTTGCGACGGCTATGCCGTAATTCCGCTCTTCTGCTGGTTTCGGCCAAAAAAAATTATGCTCATCTGCTGGCTTCGGCCATATGTAAATATCTGCGGGCTTCGGCCATATGTTGATTTTCCCTCTGAAAAAAAATATGTAAATATCTGCGGGCTTCGGCCATATGTTAATTTTCCGTCTGAAAAAAAAAAATATATAACGCTCGCTATTAAAAAACGAAGTGACATACACATTGACTATAGTCTATTACTAACCATATTTATTAAAATCATTTTATTTATATAAATGTATAAAGTTTAAGCCATATGTTAATTTTCCGTCTGAAAAAAAAAATATATATAACGCTCGCTATTAAAAAACGAAGTGACATACAGATTGACTATAGTCTATTACTAACCATATTTATTAAAATCATTTTATATATATAAATGTATAAAGTTTAAACTTACGTTGTTTTTTTAATATATACCTTCGAGTAACTTTTTTTATTTTTCTCATCTTTATGCTACGGAGAACAAATTTACGAAATGGGCAAGAAACTTAAAATGGATAATTAAAGATAAATACATATAAATATTTTTTAAACAAATATGTATAAATAATCTTGTTTAGTGTTCCTTTGATGTTGGCATGATTCTTATTTAGAAATTAGAATAGACATATATTAAATTTTCATCTTTTAAATATTATTTTCAATTAACTTTTAATCTAATATTTTTATTAGATGTTTATTTTATACAACAAATATTAATTAATATTAAGTTATTTTCTTTTACATGACAATGTATTATAATTTAGTTAGGGCTCGATTCTTGATAAGCGCCTTTGGTTTTTTTTCTTGGTGTGGGATTCTTTCCAACTTTTGTGGGGCGTTGTTCGAATTAAAGAAATCGTTCCACACTCAAATGAAAAGGTCAATTGTCGATTCGCTGCCCTGTACCTGTTGGCACCAATTATGTTCCTCATCCAAACAACAATGATTCTGCTCCAAAAAAGTATATTTAACACTTTATTCAGTAACAGCGTGTCATTATTAATATTCCCTACAGTGAGATCGATGCTTTCCAATTCTCTTTATACTGTCCAGAATTCTTTAAATTTCTTTTATCCTTAACTATATGAATATCTTATTTGCCATCAAAAATTGGTAATATGTCATCTTGAGCTTCCAAAAGTGCAGGAAGACATCACAAGCTTGGCTTGTTCTTCTGTCTGATGTTGGCTTATGTTGGCTTATCAGACCTCCCAGAATCACAACTTTGAACTATGATATAAATTAAATTAGAGGCAGAGTCCAGACAGCAAAGTCAACTGATATAAATTATAATATAAATTATAATAGAGGCAGACAACAAAGTCCTGTTTTAGTTTCACAGTTTCACTGTAACAATAAGAGTACGAGAGAGTTCATTGAGTTTTTAATTTAATTTTTTAAATTTCTAGCATATTTTAAATTTTATTATTATTGAATCAATTTTAAATTTGATTTTTTGTTGTCTTTCATAGGAGCCACAAAATTACAAATTAAATAGAAGCCAGACTCCAAGTCCAAATCTTAACAGAAGCCACAAATTAAACACAAGTTCAAAGCAACGACAATGCCGAGAGAGAGGGACTTTGCTTGGGCTTATTGTGACAAGATTCCCGGAGACCCCAGGCTCCTTTGTAAATTTTGCAAAGCGAAATGTAGTGGAGACATTTATAGATTCAAGTTCCACCTTGCAAAAATACCTGGCCATGATATAGGTCTTTGTACCAAAGTTGACGACAATGTCAAATACCAAGCAACCTTGGCCCTTGATATGTTAGAGCAGCATAATGCCAAGAAAGCAAGGCAAAATGCTGAAATAGGAACTGTTGGAGTTGATACTTTTTCTACCACTAGCCCCATGTCACCTCAATCTGTTGAATCCTCAATGCCGTTCCCAAGTTTTCCACACATGCCTCCAAGGCCAAGTCAAACTCAAAGCCATGCGAGTCCTTCAACTCCTTCCTTCAACACTGGAGGTGGAAACATAAACACCTTTTTTGCTCCCCGCACAACACCTGGTTCCCAACCTACCTTGGATGGCACTGGTTGGAAAAAAAATATCTATACTCAGGCAATTAAGGCCATTGCTAACTTTTGGTTCTATTCTGACATACCTTTTCACTGTGCCAGAAGTCCTTATTGGCAAGCTATGGTTGATGCAATTGTTGTTGTAGGTCCAGGGTTCAAAGCCCCTACATCAGAGACCCTTAGGACAGATATGTTGTTAGAGAGTGTTGAAGATGTCATGCTTGTGCTAGCTGAGTTTCGTTCATCATGGGTAGAAACAGGGTGCACCATCATGAGTGATGGATGGACAGATCAGAGGAATAGAACTTTCATAAATTTCCTTGTATCTTGTCCCGCAGGCACAATGTTTCTCAAATCAGTGGATGCTTCAAACAAGGTTAAGACTGCCCAACTTATCTGTGAAATGATGGAGGAAGTCATTCAAGAAGTGGGAGAAGAACATGTTGTACAAATTGTCACCGATAATGCAGCGAATTATATGGCTGCTGGTAGACTTTTTGAGATGAGGCACCCCACTATTTTTTGGACTTCTTGTGCTGCCCATTGCATAGATTTAATGCTTGAGTACATTGGTAAGCTTCA